>OY757920.1:46492981-46687981 GCA_963585895.1 Sepioteuthis lessoniana | reverse complement strand
TCACACACACACATATATATATGTATATATATATATAGAGAGAGAGAGAGACCATACGATGATTCTATTTATATTTACATTTTACCGAGGTCTTAAAGATGATAATCAACACTAGACTGAGATGTTGAATTAGACTATGTTGCATGTTCATCACGGATTTTAAATCACACACCGAGTGAAGCAATGCAGAACGCGTCATCGCATCAACTACCACGAAACCACGAGCTACAGCGGGTAGCTGCTACAGCGGGTAGCTGCCGCATCTTGAACTGCTTCGGTCACGTGAACACTTTTTGGTTAATGTTTCCGTCACGACTTGAACTGCTTCGGTTACGTAATATTCACGTCCTAAACTGGCGCGTACAAAAATACCTCAACATGAAATACAGTTTAGTGTCATACCTAGGACTCATCTTTTTTTGGGGGGTGGCGTCGTACATGGGGATACATTCGACATATTCTCAGCCTCACCGACAGGGTGCTTGTGCTGCACCTGCAACTGTTATTGCTATTGACTCCTCGTTACGGCTAAAATGGCCGATGAGTTTCAAGTTTACTACCTGATTAGTAATGTCTCTTCTGCTCATAAATGATGCTCATATTACCATATTCCTTATTACGCACAAGGACGAAACTGGGATGGCTTTATTAATAAAAAGCCATTCATAGAACGCTTCAGATTTTATCATTACTTTGATTGTACTGAACACTTAAAGTAGACGCCAGCTTCGTACTTTATCCGTTTATTGAATGGCCATTGAAATGCTGGTATCAAGTGACCGAAAATCTATCAGTGTGTGTTTAAGAGCGCATGCGCGCTGCATAAAACCACTTCCTTTACTTAGTTTTATTTTCTCCGATCGAATATCTGTTCAAATATACACAAGTCTTTTTGGATTTATACATACAGTGTATGTACATCAAGAGATGCGTGCATAGCTGTTGTTCGACATTTATGATTATTTTTATTTCTTTCTCTTATTTGCAATGGCTTTATCGCTTTTATTTTCGTGAGAGCTATCTTTCTCAGTTTAAGAACACACACACACACACACACACACACACACACACACACACACACACACACACACACACACACACATATATATATATATATATATATATATATATATATATATATCTTAACAGAAAGAATTGTGTATTTCCCAGCGGTGCCAGGGATCAGCTTTAGAATCCAGATAAAAGGCAGAATTTCGAAATACTGGTTTCCAAGACAAGCAAGTTCTTCCTACTTTGAAGATTTTACCAATACAATCGTCTTATTTCTTATTTTCTTCAACCCCAGTCCCCAGCAAAAACCATACAAACTCACACTCCTTTCCACACGAACAACGCACACATGAACATTCACAACCATACACACGCGTGTGCGCACACACACGTACTTATGTGAATAGATATGCAAATAAGTCAGTATGTACATATCTTAATGATGTATACAGTGGTATTTTGTATCAGAAATGTTTGCTTTTCGATATAATTTTCTTCCTTGCTAATGCACTTAATCACATAAATCAAAAATTATACAGCGAAATATTCAGATAAAAATTCACGTGTGTCGGGTTGTGGTTTGATTGAGACATTCTTGTATATACACACACATATATATATATATATATATATATATATGCATGTATGTACATATATATGTGTGTGGATATGTGTTGCTTTTGTGTGTGTATGTGTGTGTGCAAGATAGGAGAGCGTAGACACAGAATCAACGGCACTTGGTGATTGTCAGTTTCTTGTCAGTTTATTGCCTAATAATCATCAGACCAAGATGATCGTATAGATTGTATGTCCTTATTGGCAAGAAACTGGCAAGCACCATTGACTATGTCTACATTATCCTAACTTCGGTCAATCACTAATATTTCGAGCCACACACACACGTATATATATATATATATATATAGTGCTAATAAAAATTTTGGTCCACCGAGTACCGATAATCTGTTCCGAGTCCAAACTCGCCGGTGAACTAGATTACATCAAGGCGACATTATTAAAGAACGGATATCCAGAGGATGTCATCACCAACACAATCAGATACAAATGCATGTAATTCTCCTCTAAATAAATGTTTGAATCAGAGAAGTGTCCTGCATATTTGAATCTTCCCTAGATCTTCCGCAGCAGTTGGAGCAAATAAAAAATCCGTCAATTGCTATTTTAATGCGGTAAAGTTGCGAGTCATCCTAAGATCTGTACTGTTCCCCACCAAATTTCAATGACAGTGCGTCAATTTTCAAGAAAAGCTTCCTTATATACAAGTTCCTATGCAAATGCTATGTTTGTTGAATTGTTTCCGAAAAGACGTGTATATATATGAACAGTGGTTGGATATCAAAATTGTTTCCGAAAAGACGTGTATATATATGAACAGTGGTTGGATATCAGAATACACCAAAACATCCCTTCCTATATTCGCGCCAATATTTCAAGCCTCTCCATAGTAGTGAGCAATCCAACTCAAATCTCCGGCATTGCTCGGCATCTATTGGATAACCCAATTTGCGCAAGCGCATATAATCAGTCCATTTTTTCACTCTTGAAGCCAGTAACAACGGACTACAGCAATCGATTCTGGAAACTTTGCTAATCACAAAACTCAAACCAGAGCTCTGTGTACAGAAACAATTTTACTGACCAATTCTGTTCATTAGTCTTTTACAACCAAGGGTAGCCAATTTTACCCACAACAACTCCACAGTGGCACAGTACCTTATTTTTTTTCATAATGCCGTCACCAGTCTCCACCCAAATTTTAAATTCCTCACAAGTGTTACGGATAAAATTCTCTAATGAAACATAACCGAAATAAAGGGCTCCTTATTAAAGAATTTTTTAAATATTCTAAATCGTTTTTAAAAATATCTTAGGAGTACGCTACTGAAAGCAATATTCCTATTTTGTACGTACCACAAGATATTCATATATATATATATATATATAGACGATCCTAGTACTGTATTCTATTTGGTCTCGATTCTCCCTCGGATATCAAATTCCTTCAGTCTCTTTTTAAAGCTCTTGTAAACTGTTCCAAGTGCATCAGCTATTATTGGTATCACCGTCACCTACACATCCCACCGTTTTTTCAGTTCTACAGGAAGATTCAAGAATTTGTTTACTTTTTCGCTTTCTTTTATTTTCCCTCTGTGGTACAGCAAAATCCACTCAATGGTAAGAGTTTGATTAATAGTTTATTGTTAATTAGCACTTGGTCTGGTCTTCTGGTCGGGTTTGGGTTGTCCGTTTGAATCTCGAAATCCCAAAGAATTTTATATAACTTATTTTTTAAGACAGATTCTATTTTGTGCACATACCGTTTGTTAGTTCAGTCAACTTTTAATCTCTTTCATAATCCCCTGTGGATTAATTTTCACAACCAATGCCACCTAGTAATGTATTTCTTTTGTGCAAGTTTTCTAAATTCACTTATCATGTGATAAACCGTTTCATTTCTGTCTCCACATTATGAACACTTGTGATTCTGTTTCATATTATAACAATAAATATTATTACTATTATTATTTATTTTCTTACGAGTTTTTCACACCGGTTTTAATTTGTGGTCTTTCATTCGAGTCTGAGAAACCCCAAGTCTCCTCAGGTCTTCAGGACCATTCTGAGTTTTCTATTTTACAATGAAGATTTACTCCTAAATAAGTACATCAAATGTAAATTTAGCCATAAAACCAACTTTTTACGATTAGATTTAGAACCTGATTTAGTATTCAGCCTATTATCTTTCTCTTGTATTGAGGTTATTTTATGCATTAATTTGCATAAATCTTTAATATTGGGACCATGCTGACCAAATCAGTAATAATCCTCCATTTTTCTCCGTATTGAAATCTGTTTTACACTGTTTCATTTAGCACGATTTCCTTTCAGTATTGTAAGAAAACTTGTATTTTTTGCAGAATTCTTAAGAAAGTTCATCAATGCAACTATTCTTCTTTCTTAGAGTAGCTATTAATTTAATGCAGTTAGTAGGTCCTACTTATTCTTTGTAATAGCGGAAGGGTGTTTTTTCTTCTTCCTTCCTACTTCCGCTTTTGCGCAATGCATCCATTCATTGCATTGTGTGAGGAATATTCAGTATTTAATCATTCTTTTCTTCGTCCATTTACGTTTTATGTATGTGCTTGAATATATAATTAAAATTCACGTTTTTACACATACGCACGTGCGTGTGTGCATATAAGTATAATTAGAATTAATAAACTCACCATTAGATAACATTTCTAACGGGTGTAAAACTATCATAAACCACCATAGTTGTAAAGGAACGAAAGCGCAGAAAAAATATATAAAACATGAAAACAAAACGCAACTCCTAGTTTTACGTTCTCGATTGTTTTGATAACTATTTTTAATTACTTTATATATATATATATATATATATATATATATATATATATATATATATATATATATATATATATATATATATACGAGAAGGTGTAGTTGTTAGAATAGCGGGTTTATTGAAACATTGGAATTTTTACTGAAATGAGAGAACTGATTAGAACTTAGCTGACAAGCTGGTGATATTGTTATAATCTTTCACATATATTCGTATTATAGGTCTGTGTAGAAGTTTCTTTTCCTTTGAGAAAAGTTTATTTTTCTCGTCTTGAAAAAAATTTCTTCCCTGTTGATCATATACATTTTTTCAGTAAATAAGATAGACAGGAATGTTTAACTTTGTGTTGACTTTTTTGATAGTAACTAATTAAATTGTACAGGAAATGATTTATATTTTCCAATTAGTTTTGTACACATTAACTTTGTTGATGGCATTTCTTGTGAGGTAGCTTGAAACTCCCACAAGATAAACTAGTCTAAAGACAATTTAAAGAGTCTGTAAACAAATACAGCTATGGTTATTTACATTAGGTGCCTTGGATGTTTTAATGGTTAGCAAGCTAGACTAGCGAACCTTCACAAATGAGTTCGATTCTCATTGGATGCCCTTTTCTTGCGGCCTTGTGCCACATCAAAGTACGAAGTTTTGTAAATTACTAAGGTTATTTATACTAATCGGCGTGCCAAACTGGGTACTGTATTCTCTCCGGAATAAAATATTTCTTATTTTAAATATATATCGACCTTACTTATTTTACGAAACAACAGTACTAGTACTTGAGTTTGGTCGGAACCTTTCAAGAATTGTTAATTGGGACATTTTAATTGAGCTATTTCATTTTGTTCAAGCTAAAATGTATATCTATCTATCACTTGCACACCAAAACATTTTGTTACCTAAATTGGTTCTCTTCGTAAGGCAAAAACTTCAGTATAGATGACAGCAATAAATATTCATGCTTTTTAAGATATTTTTTGGTAAATGTAAATTACTGTCCAGAAAAAAATGTGCCCTTAATCATTGACTTTTATGAAAGTTACATCGTTCTAGAAATCATTGTCTATACCCTAAAATGGTATTTTAATGCTGTCACTGCCCCGTCATTGCTCACACAAAGTGCAGCTTCTTGATAGGGTTGTTCTTGGTCTCATTAAAGGCTCTCATATCACTGCTGCTGACTCGTGGATGACATAAAACAAGAGGAAAATTATGATAATTTATTACATTTCTCGATTAGCAAATAAAGCTTTTCCTCGGGCCATGACCCTTATCAACACCCAGTCTGCTTTTAGGGTAACTGACATTTATCTTTTTCCCGAGAATACCTTCTCTGATGAAGACTATTTCCCTTCTGACGAGGCAGATTGTTTCGTAAGCATTTCAGTTTTCAATGCAACAGAATATTCCACAACTAGTTTCACAGGAGTAACTTTATTGACCCCAAGGTCAATCTGATTCAGATACTTTAACACCTGAGGATATCTGGCCATTACATAAAGTTGACACAAGAAAAGGAAAAGGTAGAATAAAACCTGGGAGAACGAGAATCATCACCAATACTCCTGAAAGTATTATGTAATGACTCAGGAGACAGAAAAGAGAACCAATAAACATCTCGAAACAAAAGCACCCACCTAAAACTGCAAAGCAATTGCCAGATCACTTCACATATAATGTCGATGATGAAATTTTTAAAGACTATGTTGTTTTCTCAAATACCATATCTAGTGAAAAGGATGCGTCTTGTGGGGATCAAGCCACAATCAGATTAGGATGTGGATATCTTTCCAGTGCAGGAGTGGGTCATTATGTCCTAGTGATGTTGGCGAGGAAGAAAACTGACAAATCTCATGTTGCTCTGATTACTGAAGTTAATAAGTTTGATGAGCTAACAATGAAAATATTGAAAATTGATCAAATTAATACTTCTATGCATCTCACAATTACGATAACAGATGATGCTGAACTGCGCATATATAAACTCGCGGATTTAATCTGCATTCCTCCTGATCCATACAAAAATGGTGGGCCAAAATGCTTTCATTTGAAACCAGTGTTCCCGTGGATCTTTCGGCTTAAAAGTTTGAATAAAACAAAAATAATTGACGTAAAAATAAACGCTTTTTCTTTGGGATTTGTTAAATTAACGTCTTACTCAAGTTGGAATTACTTCCCAATAAAATTCATGGAATATAAAAGAAATAATTATTACATATAATTCTTGAATATAATAATTGTGTTGTATCAATTACTGGTAGGTTACGACACACCCGATATAATGTTGCAACTTACATACCAGTCGGGCATTTTAGAACATGTAAGTGGAGCCCATCACAAAAATGGAGTTTTCGAGTGATCTCCTTCACCCTGTGAAAAACTTTTTGATTGAATTTATAGCATGTAGAATTATCTCTCCCACAAAATTGTGTCTAATATGTTATCTGAGCTAAGTCTAACGTAAAGTTGAGCGGGTTTCGATCCCAGCTTCAAGCGTCCTACGAGTCTAGCCACACTGAAGAGTTGTGATACAATGAAACAGTCTGTCTGTGGATGACTATATATATATATATATATATATTATGATATGCCCGCCAAATCGAATTTCTCTATTTGGATTCATACATATATACAGCAAACAGAGTTCAAATACTCGACTACGCTGTTTGCATTTCATATAGCACTAATACATTTTTGAAAGATATGAATCTAACTACCCGTTCTCCAGCGATTAGTAAATAGTTGGGCAAACAGAGATATCAACCTTGATGTGGCAGCTAGTCTAGGAGAACAAAAACTCTGAATTCAAACATGGTAAACTCCGCTTAAAAATGGCCATCTGTTACATCCAAGAGTGACTGGGTTAATGCAAATACGGATTAATACACACACATTTACCCACATATGTTTATGCATATATATATATATGTGTGTGTGTGTGTGTGTGTGTGTGTGTGTGTGAATATATATATATATATATGTATATAACACCTGCTAGTTTAAGTAGTCACTGCGAGAGAGTTTCACAATTATGACCTTGTGTCTATCTTGGTAAAACTCGCTAAAACCCTCATGCATATAAAATAAATACTTGCATGCATCGTTGCTCGATAGTTGTACTATCGATTGCGACATGTGCATTTAGAAATCAATAGAATGTAGCTTATGTTAGCTGGATAGCCGCCTGTTCGATTTAAGCGTAATTTAGCATTCCTCTGAAAGATCTGCCTCTGCTCTCAGAGATAATGCCAAAAATGCCCGCCAAATCGAATGTCGCTTATTGTACTCTGCTTTATCAGGCTGGCTTTTCTGTGAAATGACGATTCGGCGAACACTCCCTGTGCAGCCCCCACTGAATACTCGGACTTAATACATAAAGCACAGTTCAACATCGATGAAGCATTTCATTCTTTCTTTCTTTCTTCCTTTGTTTCTTTAACGGCATCTTGCTTTCTTACTTGCTCGAAAGAGTTACACTCAAACTGCTCGATCTGTCTATTTCTCAACTACTTACAAACGATCTCTGAAATTTATATATATATATATATATATATATATATATATATGGTCGTTATTTCATTTCAAATTTACATACTGTTAATTTCTATATCAGTCGTTCAAATCTATCAGTTGTTCACCAAAATTTTACCTTAGTGCCATTTATAAACACACACACACACACACACACACACAGATACACACACACATGCATACATATGTATTTATGTATGTATATATGTATGTACCAACCCCTCTGATGTGCAGGATGTAACACAAGGTCAATTTTTGAGCGGTGTTTAACAGGTTTGAATTCAAAGTTTTTCCTTCTCCTAGACTGGTTGCCTAATCAAGGCTAAAGAACTACTATTTACCCATAGCTGTAAAGAAAATAATTGGATTCATACTTTTCCTAAGAGTATTAGTGCTTTGTGAATTGTAATCATTCTCGATGTATATATATATAGTTATGATATATATATATATATATATAGAGAGAGAGAGAGAGAGAGATTGGTAGGATCTAGGCAGAGAGCCAATGGCGATAAGTGATAGCAACTTTCTCGCTTACACGATCATCAAATAAATCGCAATAAAAATCTTTATAGGATCAGAGAAATGCTCAAATATTAGTTAGTAGAGCAGGATAAAACCTAAAATAAAATTTATTTGAGATGATATATATATATATATATATATAACTGTGAATGATGGTTGATATTAGATTAGTAAATATATATATATATATATATACATTCCGTAAGGATATGAAATTTTTGACTGACATGACAACGTTAGAAAACATTTTGGGTGATATATATATATATATATATATATACCACCCAAAATAAATGATTTCTAATGTCAGTCAAAAATTTCATATCCTCACGTAATGTATTTTTATCAAAAGAAACAATCATTGCATATTTCGTTGTATTATGGTATTTTTGTCATTAGACTAACATGTGAAGGTGAGAATATTTTTATTCTTGGTTTTATCCTGCTCCACTGGAGAGTATATATATGAGCACTTTTCTGATTTAAGAAATAGATTTTTATTGTGATTTATTTGATGATCGTATTGGCGAGAAAGTTGCTATCACTTATCGCCGTGGTTCTATTTCTCAGATAAAAACAATAAGAAAATATATCCAGGACATTGGAATAGAATTTGGCAAAGAATAATATACCATGCCCATAATGAAAGATCGAAAAAGACTAATAACGGAAGGAATAGAACTGTCAAATGAAGAAAAAATCAGAACGCTTAGAGAAAAGGAAAATTAAAAGTAGCCGGAGAATATTAGACGCAGACACCGTCAAACAGCGGAGATGAAAGAAAAAATTTTAAAAGTATATCGCAGACAAACGAGAAAAATTCTTGAAAGCAAACTCTGAGACAGAAATCTCATCAAAGCAATAAGCATTGGGGAAGTCTCTTTTTTAAGATAGTCGGGACCATTCTTGAAATAGACAAACGAAAAACTCAGTCAAATGAACTTAAGGACAAGAAAATTAATGACAAAAAACTCCTTACACCCGTAGATAACAAAGACAGACTATATGTGTCGAGAAAAGAAGGAGGAAGAGGATTAATCAACATTGGAGATAGCGTCGATAAATCGATACGATGACTTAAAGTCGAATTAAATAAGATCAAAGAAATATTAATTACATTGGCCAGTAACAGCACTGACAAAATAAGGACAAATAGAACAATGATAAATAGGAAACAGAAATGGGAAGGAAATGAATTGTATGGATAATTCAAACGACAAAATAGAGATGTCTCACACGTGAAGACCTAGACATGACTACGCAAGAGAAATCTCAAGAGAGCGACTCAATCTCTTCTAACTGCAGCACAAAACAACACCATAACGACCAATTATGTCAAAGTGAAAATCGATAATGCCCAACAGAATAGGAAGTGTTGATTATGTGGTAACAGAAACGAAACCATGAATCTTATGATAAGTAAATATAACAAACTAGCGCAAAAGGAGTATAAGACTAGACATGAGTGGATAGGGAAAGTGATTCAATGGGAATTATGCAAGAGATTGGAATTTGACCATACTACCAAATGGTACATGCACACACCAGAATCCCTTCTTGAGAATTTTGAGAGACAAACAGATCACTTAATCCAAGCCATATCACTAGAGCTAGAGATAATTAACAAAAAGAGGACTTTCTGTGTGGTGGACATGGCCATCCTAAAAAATAAAAACACTGAGTCAAAATCAAAGAAAGCGAAAAGAGTTAAAAGTATTAGGACTTTACCAGAAAACTAAGAAATCTGAGGAACACGAAGGTGACTGTGATGTCAATAGTAATTAGTGCACTTTGGAACGGTCCCCAAAGGCTTGTAAAGGAGGCTGGTAAAAAAAGTAAAGTTGGCAACCTTAGTCGAGGGTAACCCAAAGGCTCCCTTTTTAATCGCAACTACACCGAGGTGTAGGTGAGGGTGCTACTCCATTCCCAGGATTGTTTTACATTACCATTGATCCTTACCTTATAGTGCTGAGTGTTGAGCAAGGTGGCATCAAGTACCGTTTTTTGAGTCTTTGGTATGACTTGACCTGGGATTGAACCCTGGTCTTCCGGACCATTGGCGAATCGAGACCATCTAAAGAACATCATTTTTTTTAGATAAGCTTGAATCCTAAGAAGAGTCTTAGATACCTGGGGAAACTTGTTGTCACTCAGACTGCCGTAAAAGACCATCAGCTAATGCTGGAAGGAAAAGAGTATAAGACTAGGCATGGCTGGATGAGAAGAGTAATCCAGTGGGAATTGTGTAAGACATTAAAATTTGACTATACTGCAAAATCGTAAATTCACAAACCAGAATCTGTCCCTAAGAATGAGATGCATAAAATTCTATACATTTGCCATCTAATGAATGTTGCCGTTCTTGTGGACTAAAGAGTGAAAATAAGAGTAAATAAAAAGATGGACAAATATTGGATTTATTCAGAGAACTAAAAAAAACATGAATTTGCTGGTGACAGTGAAACCTTAAGAGAAAAACTGAATCTCTTCTCATAGCAGAACAAAAAACAATGCCATAACGGCTAACCATATCAAATCGAGAAAAGATAAGACACAAAAAACAGCAGATGTTGATTATGTGGTGATAGAGACAAAACGATCAATCACATAATAAGCGAATGCAGGAAATTAGCACAGAAAGAGTACAAGACTAGGCACGACTGGGTAGGCAAGGTGATCCACCGGGAATTGTGCAAAAAAACTGAAGTTTAACCATATGAGGAAATGGTATATGCACAACCCAGAATCTTTCCTGGATAATGAGACGCACTAACTCAACTGAGATTTTGAGATACAAACGGATCACCTAATCTCAGCCAAACGATCAGGCCTTATAATAATCAACAAAAAAAAGAGAGAACTTGCATCATTGGGAACTTAGCTGGCCCGGCAGACAACCAAGCAAAACTGAAAGAATGCGAAAAGAGTGATAAGTACGTGGACCTTACCAAGGAATTGAAAAGAACTGTGGAACATGAAAGTGACGATTATACAACTGTAATTAGCGCTCTTGTTACAGTCACCAAGGGATTGGTACGAGGATTGGAGGACTTGGATATAACGGGACGGGTGGAGACTGTCCAAACTACATCATTGTTGAGATTGACCTGAATACTGAGAAGAGTCCCAGAGACTTGTGAAGACTTGCTGTCACTCAGAAAACCATCAGCTAATGCGTAAGAGTAAAATAATAATAATAATAATAATAATAATAATAATAATAATAATAAGAAGAAGAAGAAGAAGAAGAAGAAGAAGAAAGCTAAAAGACAGAAAAATTCCTTGATCTTGCAAGAGAACTAAAAAAGGAAAAAAAAACAGTGAAGTATTAGGGTGACGAAGATGCCTATTGTCATTGGTGGATCTGGAATAGGACCCAAAGCCCTGGGTAAAAGACTGGAGGAATTGGGAGAATAGAGACTATCTAGACCACTAGATTGTTAAGATTGACAAGAATACCCAGAAGTGTACTGGAGACTTGAGGAAACTTGGTGTTACTTAAACTCAAAGGAAAGACCAACTGTTAAAATTGTTATAAAAAATTCACTCGGTGGGAAGACAAGAGGTGTGAAGTCAAGGGAAAATACATGGAAAAGATCCAAGATAAGGCTTTAAATGCATCAATCTGGATATGGCAATCTCATTGAGTGTGGACAATCTGACAAAGTCTGGTGGTGTCGTGAGATACTGCTGGTGTGCTCTGAGCTAGTGGTAATGATGTTTCTGTCCCGAAACTATGCCTGAATCCAGAGCCATCATCTGATGAAGGCTTTGTCGGAAGCAATGCTGTTGTACAAACATCAGTTATTGTATGATACCAATATGATAAATATTCTAGGGGTGATCCGTGTTCTGCCGTAATGATAACAAGTACTTTTTTACACTTTTCTTATTAGTATTTTTGTATTTCTTTTATTATATATATATATATATATATATCAGTATTTTATATGTTCCGCTAAGAAATTCTTCTTTTGTTTATAATCTTTCTCCTTTTTATTTAACATTTTTCTGCAGATATTCATATTTTCATTAGTGGTTCCAATCTTCCTCAGTCAGCCATTTCTTCGTTTGCTGTTCATATCCCCGCCAAGCTGTCAGTTGTTCGTATCTTCCCAGCTGTTTGGTTTTAACTCAGTTCATATTTCACTGAGTCGTTCATTTCTGCCTCAGTTCATATCTTCCCAAGTCGTTCATTTTTATGTCAGTTCATATCTCCCACAGGCGTTAATTTCTACTTCAGTTGTTCATATCTCTCCTGTTGTTCATTCTACTCCAGTCGTTCATATACCTCCCGCCACTTTTGTATTACCTCCGTTGTTCATAAATGTATGAATTGTAACTACATATCCAGTTGTTCATTTTTTTTATCCGGTGTTTGCATCTTATTTATCTCTTGTATTTAGATTTAAGTTTTTCTTTCTTTTTGCAGAGGTGTCAATCTCACTTGTTTGTAGTTATTTTTTCACTAGGCCATAAATATCTATCTATTGTTTGATCATATATATCTATGTCAATCTCATCATATCTATTTTGTTTGAAGAAGATATGCTTATATAAATCTCAGTTGTTGGTACTTTGCTAATTCAGTTGCTCTCTCTCTTTGTCTCCATCTTTCTCTCCTCTCTCTTTCTCTCTCTCTCGCTCTCTCTCTCTCTCTCTATATATATATATATATATCGTATGATTAACCTTATTATATCTATCAATATTCTTTTGAGCTATTTTTATATCAGTCCCCAGCTTTCAGTAGCTAGCTAATTTGGCTATCCAGCCATCCTTCCATCTCTCTCTCTCTCTCTCTCTCTCTCTCTCTCTCAATCACTCGTTCGCTATCAATCTCTCTATCAATCTATCTATCTCAGTCAAATCAACTCGGTCATGCCTATCTTATTTGGAGTTAATATTTTCATATCAATCTGAGTTGTTACTAGCTAGCAGTAGATTTCACACACACACACACACACACACACACACACACACACACACACACACACACATATATATATATATATATATATATATATATATTACACAATCATATCGATATGTCAGTCTCTCTCAGTCTGTTTATATTTTCTCTTCTTATGTGCAGCTACCAATCACGTTTGTAGTTAGCTACGTCCATTGTTTGCGTATGTATTTATTCAACATCTCCACCACTGATAGGATGCGACAATGGATCAATTTGTTAGCGAAGTAGAACTGATCAGAACTTGGAGTTTTTAGTCTCCTTGAAAGGTTGCCATACATAAAGAGCTCAGTCTTCCTTACCACTTACCCATTGATCAAGTAGAAGTGACAAATTGAGACTTTTCTCAAAGGTACTAACACGAAGTGAAAAGCAAAAAGCCTCGTCTAAGATTAGAACTCGGTCCGCCGGCTTCAATTTTTATGGTAATAACTGTTACGTTATATTATATATATATATATATATATATATTCATCCACAGACAGATTGTTTCGTTGTATCACAACGAATCAGTGAGGCGAGATAAGTCGGACACTTCAAGCTGGGGATTGAAACCCACCCAACTTTACATTAGACTTAGTATCATACCAGTCAGCTACTAGGCGACATATATATATATCATCATCATCATCATCATGTCGCGCCGCCTGCGCGGATATCCCTGACCGTCTCTCGCCATTTCTCCCTATCACTCATCGCCTCCGGCAGGTCTTCAGGATTACAACCCGTGTCCTCACATAGCTGCTGTATGTAAGTTCGTGCTGGTCGTCCCACACTTGCACATCCACGAGTGGGGGTCCACAGGAGTACATCGCTTATGAGCTCGTCCTTGCTTCTCCAGCAGTGTCCCGCGTGTCTGGTTCGTCGAACTTGTATAGTTTTTGTGATGGGCGGCAAGTGTCCGTATAGTTGGAGTCTCGTGGGGTGTTGTCGCCAGGACTTGTTTAATACTGCTCTCAACATTCTTGTGTAATTTCCGTCCAGCCTCCTCTCCAGCCGCTTCGTAAGCGTCCATGTGGTGCATCCATATAGCAGTATCGACACAACCGCTGCCTGGAAGAAACTGCGTTTCATTTTATCTGTTAGGTCCGACTTCCATATGATCGAGAGCCTATCGATAGCTGTCCATGCCTTCGTCAGTCGTGTGTCGATGTCCTTCTCGGTTGATGAGACGCTGCTTCCTAGGTAGGTGAATTTGTCGACTAGTTTCAGAGAGGCTCCGTCTAGTGTGGCAATGTTGCCTGTTTGGTTGTAACACATATATTCGGTTTTGTTTGCATTGACATGTAGGCCAATGCCAGCTGCAGCTCGTTCCAGACTATGTAGTAGTGTCTCTGCTTGATTAGGCGTATTCGCTAGTAATGCCAAGTCATCAGCGTAGTCGGCGTCCGTGATTGTTTTTGCGGGGTACCTTTTGCTTCTTCTCTTAGTCAGCTCAAAGCCATTTTCTCTGATTTTGTCGATCGAAGTCCTAAGCACATAGTCTAGACAGATGATAAAGAGGTACGGGGCTAGTGTGTCTCCTTGTAGTACTCCTGCAACAATGTCGAAGTATTCCGTGTCTCCATCTGGTGAACGTACTTTTACTTTGGTGTTTCTGTAGAGAATCATTATCGCTGCTACGGTTTCTTTTGGTAGGCCGTAAGCTAGTAGGATTTGCTCCATCTTCCCTCTGTGTATGGAATCGATATATATATATATATATATATATATATATATATATATGAAGGTAGCAGGAAAAAATATAATCCAAATAGGTGAATATATCATGATGTGAAGTCGACGTTAACGTTTCGGTTATAATAACCATCGTCAGGACTTGGATATAAAATAGTTCACAATATAGATGTGTGATTGTTGAGATGACAGGAGCAAATGAGAAATATACAACGAAAAGATAGATAAACATGCACATAGCGTTCAAAATTCAAAAGTCATCAGAACGTGTTTGGCACGTGGAAAAATATTAGAAAATGTAGGATTTTTCAAAGAAACGAGACAAAACCTCCCGTTTATTGAGAAATACGCAACAAATAAGTTTTCATATGTATAGATCGTTAGGAATCATCCATGTTAAATGTTATGTAAGAATGTATTTGGTATTAGTTTTTTCCGAAAAGACAGTATGAAAGTAAATATGGATAAAATCCGACAGTATGAAGGTAGCAGGAAAAAATATAATCCAAATAGGTGAATATATCATGATGTGAAGTCGACGTTAACGTTTCGGTTATAATAACCATCGTCAGGACTTGATATATATATATATATATATATATCAGTTTATGTGTTTTTATAAGTATATAGGTTTATGTACATATATATATATTTATACATCCATATACATATAAACATACACAAACATATATATATATATATACTCACATATATATGCATCCTGTCGTATGTGGCTGTAGAATGCGCCGACTACATTGATACAGTGTGGTAAAATCCCTCAATTAATGTTCTGGGTATGAATCGTAACTTTATATGAGGTTGATGCTCCGGTTTTGGAGCTTTGGGGAATGACGAGTACCTCTTCGTTACCATTACTCTGAGCCCCACCCACACCCAAATTGATAGAATCTGATAAATGGATCAAATAGAACTGTTAAATAATTCACAACAGGTTATTACTATTAGCTCAAGCCATAAAGCTGTACAAAATTGTTTGCATTAGATTACTTGATAAATAGAATTAATATTGTAAATTAGCAGTACTTTAAACCATTTAACCCAGTCCAAATATATATATATATATATATATATATATATATATATATATATATATATATGTAACTTAGCATTTTACAAGAAAAACCCACAAGTGTATACTATAAAACACTGACCAAACTACCAGCCAGCCAACCGACTTGCACAAACAAGTATATATATATATATATATATATATATATATATTTATATATATATAGTACGTTGCCCAACCAGAGTTGTAGGCGACTTGAAGGCTGCCTTTTCAATAACCGTGGTGTATGCGAGGAAGCTAACCCTTACCCTTGATCCGTACCTTATAATGCTGCGTTTAGCAAGGAGGTATCAAGTAACATTTTTGAGTTTTTGTTATGACTCGACCTGGAATTGAATCCCGGTCTACCGGACCTTTAGTGATCCCCCTAAATATTATGCTAATGGGCCGGTTACATATATAATTTATAAAGTGTCGACACAGAGTCAACGGCGCTGGGTGACTGCCAGTTTCTCATCTATGTGATCATCAGAACAGATAAATTATTATATGTATATATAGATATATATATAACCAGATCAAGTTGATTGCTACAAATAACTGGGATTGACATGGATGCATTCGTTCCAAACAATATAGGTAGATATGATCAGACAATTACATAAAGACGAAATATTTTCAGCACTCCCACGAATCATAAACGATATAATATATATATATATATATATATATATATATATATATATATATATATACACATATATATATATATATATATAGGTTCTTTAATGTCAATTCCACTTTTATACATATAAACAATTCTATTTCAAACAATTCAGTTTAGCATATGACCACAGTTTAAATGTCATGAACAGTTTTATTTCAAACAATTCAGTTCACAGTTTAATCCTATTTGACCCATAGACAGGTGCTACCATTTCGGGTCTGAGTGGGGCTGAGAGCGAGGGTAATAACGAGGTACTCTGCATTGCCCAACGCTCCAGCATTACTGGAGCCTCACCATCTGATTGATTAGTGTCATATACTAGACACACGCTGGTGGAGTTTTACCTCTCTGTAGAGATGCAGTCGTTGTATTTAGCAACCCCAGCCGAGTGGGCTATTGTGTGTGTGTGTGTGTGTGTGTGTGTGTCTGTAAATATATATATATATAAAACAAGGTGTTCAGATTTTATTCATAGCTGAATTATTTGCCATCTTTAAATGTTTCGGTTTTTTAATATAAAACCATCATCAAGGCAATGTTGTAATGTAATATTGTACCTTCTGAATTATATCCAATTTTAAAATGCCATGAAAACATGAGAAAACTCTTCGCTTTCTGTAACCGTTAGTAGGGTTCTGTCTCAAAACCATGTAACATAGTGTTCAAATTTTATGTCAAAGCGTAAAACATTTCTTTAATATTAACAATAGTTAAATATATATTTAAAAAAATGAAATATTGGACATTGGCAAATAAAATAATCCACTGAATACCTTTTTTCATATTTTAACATTCACATACTGTCGAATTCATTTCCATTTTCTTTAATATATATATATATATATATATATATATATATATATATATATATATCTGCTAGTCAGTTCCAAGCATCAGAGCATTACTAAGCACCTGATTTCTATTATTCCTTCCTTTATATATTTGATTTGTCTTTGCTTAGTTCGGGGACCGAGCCTCATCAAAAATGCCTCGGTGCAAGTAATCGATACGATAAGAAATAATAATCATTGGCACTTTCGCTGTCTCCAGATATATGAAAAGATATTCAATGCACCATGGAATATTGGTGCATTTATTCTAGAACCATTTTAAGATCTACACACTGATCCTCTATGAAACATGGCTCACTGCATACAAAAGCCAGTGTCAGAGAGTCAATTGATAGGTTAACATTTGGGTTAGGTCAAACAGCACGTTGCCGCGTTGAAATACTTAACCTTGAATCTCTCTAAACAAAATTGGAATTGAACCAAGAATCGACCTGGATCCTGCTTGGTGAATACCAAAACAAATAGCAAAAGTAAAAGTGAAAAAAAAAAAAGAAAAAAAGAATGACATGCATTAATTCATCTTACAATCAAAGCAATTCGAGTTCAATCTAAACGGATGCAAATGGTTTAAGAAACGTTTGAAATGGAATTATTTTATAGTAAGAATTGATTTCACCATCCATCGTATTTGATGGCATCTAAAAGCCACTCTGTTTTCAATCAATATTAACTTACGGCCTAGTCACGCTTAAAGCAGTGATTTCTCCTTGATCACAGAAGTTAAGCTGATGTGACCCTGGCTACTACTTAGATGACTGAGCTTATAGAAACACCGGGAACTGTAAACAATTTTAGGTTTGTATGTCAAAATATGCAAAGCTTAGTATATTTTGGGGGAACCTCACATAGGGTATGGTTAAAAAGGTAGTCTAGCAGACCGTTGCAAGTGATTTTGGTTCTAACTACGTGCCCTATATTTCAGGCATCATGCTCAGCTAAGGTGAGTAAATGAATACTTGCATTTGATGGATAAATTATGGAATTAGCATATCAAAAGGATGATGATCTTTTTTTATTTAACAGTAAATAAACAAATGAAAGATAAGGTGCAAAACATTTTGCAAAATTTTATTGCTATTATTTCATTTTTTTAAATTAATTTTAGACACAGCTGACCGGGAAAACCAACATATTTCGCAATACTTCATCAAGGATTTCTTTTTTTAATGGGTTATGTGTGTTTCTATTGTTTTTATTGACAGTTCTGTTGCAAGAGCCATATTTCCTCTCATATGAGTATGCTCAACCAAAAGTTGAGGTGTGTAAGAATTGTTTTTAGTAATTTAATTAGCATTTTTTAGATGTATCAGAAGGGCGTATGAATGAACCACCCAATGAGAATCGAACCCACTCGTGAAGGTTTACTCATCTAGTTTGATAAGAAGGTCACAAAAATTCTTGATCTCCTCAGCATTTCTCATTTTGGAGTGCCTCAGGAATTACCCCATCGACCAGATTATCAATTACATAACATCCACTTGGGCGCCTTGGGTGGCGTAATGGTTTTCGAGCTATAGACTAGCAAACTTGCACGATACTCGCCTGCAGTGTATGCGTAACGCTACGCTAAGTGTCCTGCTGGACACATAGCGTAACGGTTATAGGCGTTGGTTCCGTAAGCTTCTAAGGAGACAATCATCTGGAGGTTGCAGGTTCACTCCTGACTGCAGGCGAGTAACAATATAGGAATACTTAACACTTGTACCCGGTTATGGCAAACGGAATCAGAACAGCACACCCCACCGTGGATTCAATAAAGGATGTCGTTCGAAGTTCCGTGTAGGTTCCCGAGTTCGAAAAACATCGGAAGAAAGCCGGAGGACATATAGGCCGAAACGTTGTGGAAATAACAATAAAGTTGAAGACAATAGTCCGAAAACCCTTAATGATGATAACATTTCGTTTGATTAACTTGTTTAACAGCATATTAACTCCATATGGGCTATTTAATGTCGAAATTTGATTCATTTGCAAATGTCTAATTGTAATAACTATATTTTCAATATTCCATTATTTTTTTATTTATTGCAGTTTTTTTCATCTGTCTATGATTTGTTTGCACACAGTTGTATGCTTTCAAGTATTTTTATCTTATATCAATTTATTCACAAATATATATGGTTTCGATTATTCCTATCCAATAGTAATAATTTGTACACAATTGTTTAATAGTTACTATTCCTGCAGAGTTATTTTATGCTGAAATTTACAATAGATAATTTTTATGCAGTTATATGATTCCACGTAACTATTCCTATTCAATAATAATGATTTGATTGCTCTGAGTTATATCATATCAAACATTTCAATATTAATATTCTTCAAACAAATCTACTGGAATCATAGATGTGACCTTAACAGGTACAACCACTTCCCGTCTGAGCACACCGAGGAGTAATGGAAATAAAGAGGTGATTGCATACACTCAAGAACTGCAGAATTGGCGCCTCAGTACAGAAGGCAGAGTACTATTTTGAGAGTGGGTATTACTCCTTTGCATGGGATACAATCAGCGTATTATAAGCCCTGTCAACAGGACTGGACATTCTGTGATAAGCTTCAATGTGGTGAATAAGTCCAGTGGATGGGGATATGCCACAGACTCACTCGTTCATTTAATCGATTAGATCTGTTTGAGAGAGTCGGGTTGTGGGACTTCGAGAAACTAAATAGCCATTTTGGAGAAGTTACATATTAGCAGTATTTTCTCATTGGCAGAGGTGGTCAAATGAACATTCCTCTTCCCTTAGACCAGGTTCTTAACCGCCACGTGATATAGACACTTGCCAAAAATCGGCGCATTTTAAGTGCAACAACTTGCAGTCGACACGGCGTCAGAACAAATACGGCCCCAGAAGTATCCATACGGTCTTTTACTAGCAGCAGGAATACAGGCATGTTTTTCAGTCAGGTTTTCCACTTTCGTCTCAACACTGTCAAGTACATCTCCAAGGGTGTCGCGTTACACTCAGCAAAAAGAACAGATTTGCGTCCATCCATACAAATTGTTATTTTTATTTTCTGTCAGTCTACTAACTCCGTACCTAACATTAACATCAACTCCAGATCACTGACACCTTTCTCTATCATCTGTAATGCAATTCTATAATGAATTTATTTCCTATAGTTTCTATAGTAAAACTACGAACCCTAATTTTTCTTAAGGGTTTGGCAATAGAAAACATTATTTTCAAATGCATCTTATATAAGAAAACCAACAGTGACCAGTTTTCCTAATCTAGAAGACATTCAGTATAACCTTCCTTAATGGCCTCTCCGTCAAGAACTTTTCTTTAACAAAAAATCAGTGTCTCTCCGCTACATGGACTGTCTTTTTAACTCAGGCTCGTTGTGGCAAACCCACATTTCGTTCATTCGTTAACATTTTTTGAATAAACATGCTTCTCCGTACACATCACGCATTCTTCAGTAAATTTCACATGGTTTGCATTTCTCAGCCATTAGATATTTGCTGACAGACCTCTGTTCAAGCCTGGAAGACTCTTTTTGATTTGTGGCTATTTTAAATAGCATTAAAAAAACTATTTTTCGAAGATTGAAATAATTTCTTCTATTAATTGATTTCAAATAATGAAGAGTTTACATTTATGGAAAAAATTTCTATTGGAATATCATTCATTCAAAATAGCCAGCATTACCTAATATCTATTATCAGATGCAACAGTATAGCAAATCTATGACTAAAAATACCGATGAATTGCAGTTAGAAAATAAGAACACACTTTATATTTTAATACTATTTTATTTTTATTGCGGGTGTTGAATTTTTTGTTGCTATTTTTACGGGTTTCAAATTCTGTAGAATTTCATGATAAATAATACCTAATAATATCCATTTTGATTGTATAATATTTTACGAGAAATAATAAAATCTAAGTGTCTTCGGTTTAGAAGAAAATGCGATTTTTATTCAAAAACATTTCTCTCTCTCTCTCTCTCTCTCTCTCTCTCTCTCTCTCTCTCTTATATGTATAAGTTGATTGGTCGGGATTTTATGCCATGTCAACCCTTGGAGGTTATGTAATGCCAAATTCTCTTTATATATATATATATATGTGTGTGTGTGTGTGTGTGTGTGTGTGTGTGTGTGTGTGAACAAATTGTTTGTAGGTAACGTTTTAAACAAACCAAAGCTCATTTGTTCGCACACAGTTGGTTTTAAGTATTTCTCACACGAATAAGTATATCCTGTTTGAAAAATTTGTCTGCACAGGGTTAAATGGTTTCAAGTTTTGCTATTTACCACAAATAGTTTCATTTGCACATTGTTAAATGGTTTCAAATATTGCTATGTAACACTAACACCGTAACACTAATAATTCATTCAAACATCAGTCATTTGTTTGCCTGCAGTTAAATTGTTAGGCCGTTTTATTTGTCTTATATGTGATCCAGTATAGAACTAGGAGTAATGGCAATGAAGGGTACTCTTTATTTCCTTGAGCTCAATGACTATAGGTTCATCATCAGATTATATAGTGTCATATCCAGGATACTCGTTATGGAGAGGTGTCTTATCCCTCCGCTGAGATGCATTCAGGGAATTCTTCAGCCCCAACCGGTCGGACTATATGTATAGAGACAAGATTTCCTGTTGCATAGCGGCTTATGTACTGAACTGTGACATCATAGTAAGCAAGTTCGGATGAAAGTGATAAGTTCACTTTTAGACTAATACCCGCGGGAATTATGTAAACCTTCTTATTCAGCCAAAAGCTATGAAAGGGAGGAGTCCCAATAGTGTGATGACTAAGGTACTGGATGGCCACCTTGAATTAAACGAGTTTTAACTTCAGTCGTACTATTACGTTCACATTCGAACTAATTCACTTGGTAAAGATACGAGAGAAAGAACTCCCTTATAACCTTCCATCTATGGGTTAAATAGTACCCATACTGTTCCTCTACAAGGAAGAAGCTAGATATGCAATTAAAACAAAACGAAACCATTGTATATATATATATATATATATATATATATATATATATATATATATATATATATATATATAAGTGAATTTATAGTCCTAGAAAAGCTTTTTATTACCGAAACAATCAACGTTGACTTTCAAAATAAATTCACCAATTATGAACTCTTTTTTCTATTTTTCTTCACACACACACACAAACATGCACACACACACATACACACACACATATATATATATATGAAGAAAAATAGAAAAACAAAATAATTCATAATTGGTGAATTTATTATGAAAGTCAACGTTGATTGTTTCGGTTATAAAAACCTTCTTTAGGACTTTAAATTCATGAAAAGTTTTGTTAAAATAGCAATGCATTTTAACAACCCTATTCATGAAGTTAGAGTCCTGAAGAGAGTTTTTATAACCGAAATTCATCAGATATGGATTGTTTTTTCAACTTTCGTTCATACTGTCGGATTTAATTTTCTTATTTACTTCCATACATATATTCATATATAGCCTTATTTTGTCAGCTCTGTCGGCAAGGTTTCGAATATGCCTAGTATATCGTCTACAACCGACTAAACCTCCCACCCCCACGAAAGCAACAACAAAATTAAAGGACCCCCTAGGTGTGAAATTAAACTGCATCTGGTTTCTGGGGTGTAAGAAGTTGACAATCCTATTTACCAACCGTTCCGCTCGGGCAGGATATGACACAAGGTCAATTTTTAAGCGGAGTTTAACAGGTTTTATTTCAGAGTTTTCCTTCTCCTAGACAAGTTGCCTCGCCAAGGCTGAAGACCCCAGTCTGCCCTACTATTTAACCATAGCTGGGGGGAGAATAATTGGATTCATACCTTTCCCAAGGGTATTAGTGCTATGTGAAATGCAATCAATCTCGTCCAGGATTTGAACTCGTGTCGCCGTGTCCATTTCCTACGACGATAACCATTACACCACGGGCACCTCCATTAAGAAGTTGCCACATGAGTGTTACTACGTCACAAGGTTGCTGAAGACTGATTTATATTTATGAAAATATTCAGTACCCGTAGCATGCATATACCGTGCCCAGGGCAATATTGGCATTGTCCTTCAAGCCGCTGCAGTCGTATTTTTTGTCTTTGAGTGTATGCTTATGAGAAGGAATACTATGGTATAAGAGCAATTTTCTCCTGTGAATAAAACCAAACGAAAATAAGTTGTTGCGTGACAGGGGAATGTCTTCAATTTTGGTTTCTTATCCGTTCTTAAAAAAGAACACATACATCCTCAGAACTGTCAGGTGATAATAATCAGTAATTAATCTCGTATTGTATTCAGAGCGTCGAGTTTCCGGACGGAGAATGAATGTAGCATTTTCTGGTTTCCCTGTTTGTCAGAACATAATGGATTCTTTGCTATCTTTTAAAATATTTTTTAAAGCAGCGTCTTGCTCAAACGAACAAGCAGCATCAAACAGAACGGAAGGTGGGATCAAATGCCTAGGAACAATTCTAAACGGTTGAATCATGCAGAATTTGGAATTTCCCATATTCATGCAGACAAATATCCCCTTTGGAAAATATAGCGCTTTATTTCAATGACATTCGTTCTCAGTACTGTTATCTCGTAGATAAGACGGTATGATTGATTCTATTCAAATTTGATCGCTGATACGCAACGGAATAGCAAGTTTAGGTTATGAGGAGAAAAAGATGAAACGATTAATTACATAGTAAACAAAGGCAGCAAACTAGCACGAAAGGAATACAAGACTAGGCACGATTGGGTGGGAAATGTGATCCACTGGTAATTATGCAAAAGACTGAATTTTGACTATACTATAAAATACTACAAGCACAAACTAGAATCAGTCCTAGAAAGGGGACGCATAAAATTCTCGAGGATTTTGAGATACAAATGGATCACCCAATCCCGCTCAAAAGAGCAGACCTAATAATAATTAATAAAACAAAGAGAGAGAGAGAGAGAGAGAGAGAGAGAGAGAGAGAGAGAGAGAGTTTGTTGTCTAATGGATTTTGCCGTTTCAGCGGATCACGTAATAAAAATAAAAGAAAATGAAAAAATAGACAAATACGAGAATCTCACCGGAGAACTAAATAAAAAAAAAAACTCTGAGGGTGACGGAGATAGCAATTGTAGTTGGTACGCTCGGAACGATTACCCACGGGTTGAAAAGGGTGTTAGAATAGCAGGAAATCAGAGGAAGAATCAAGACCATTCAAACCACAGCATTATTAAGATTGGTCAGAATACTGAAAAGAATCCTAGAAACCTTAGGAGACTTGCTGTCATTCAAACTCTAAAGAAAGACAAACAGCAAACTCTGGTGTGAAAAACTCGCAAGAAATATAATAATGCATTGAGGATTGCGTATATGCATCAATACAAAGACTCGAGGAGTACGTAAAAAGAGCAAAGAAAGACTAATTACAGCATAAGTAACAGTAACGGCTACATAAAATCAAGCATAAAAACTAGAAAGCAGAAATGGGAAGAAAAACAATTGTATAGATATTTCAAGCAATAAAATGGCAAAATTGCAGGCGAGAAGAGCTGAGTATGGCTGATAAAGAGAAACCTTAAGAGAGAAACCGAATCTTTTTTTATAGCAGCACAAAATAATACCATAAGGACCAATTGTATTAAAGCAAAATTTGATTATACGCAATAGAATAGTATGTGAGGGTTATGTGGAGACAAAGATGAAACGTTTAATCACATAATGAGTGAATAAAGCAAACTATCACAAAAGAAGTACAAGACTAAACATAACTGTGTAGTGAAGGTGATCCACTGGGAATTGTGCAAGAACTTAAAATTTGACCAGACAATCAAATGGTGTCGGCACAAACCAGAATCAGTCCAAGAGAATGATACTCATAAAGCTTATCCTGATACCAAGTGTTAATTAACAAAAAAATAGAACTTACTACCTAGAGGAGTTTGTCGTTTTACTAGAACACCGCGAAAATAAAAGAAAACAAAAATTTCGACAAATACTTGGATTTTGATAAAGCATTAAAAAACGGAAAATCTGTGAAACATGCGGGTGACGGAGAAACTAATTGTAGTCGGCGCGCATGTCCTGGAAACCCTGCTGTCACTCAAAGTCCAGTAAAAAAAAATTCTAACCAGCTGAGGATATGAGGGTACAATTTGGCACAGAAAAATATGCCACGTAAATAAGGAGAAGCGGAAAAAGAGAAATGACGCAAGGCGTAGAACTACCAAATCAAAAAAAAATTTGAATGCTTCCAGAAAAGGAAACTTCAAGTACTTGGGAATATTCGACACCATCAAACAAGAAGAGATTAAAGAAATTTTTTTAAAAATATATTAGAAGAGAAAACTACTTGAAACCAAACTATACAACAGAAATCACATCAAACGGATAAACCCCCTCGACTGTCCCCACTTCTTAGATACTCAGGACCATTTTTCGAGCGGACGAGGGAAGAACTTCGACAAATGGAGCAGAGAACAAGAAAACTAATGACGATGCATAAGGCCTTATACCCGTGAGATGACATAGGCTATATGTGTCAAGAAAAGAAGGAGGAAGACCATTGAAGATAGCGTCAATGCATCGATACGACGACTCGAAGACAACATAAAAAAGAACAAAAAGAGACTAATTACAGTGACCAGAAACAATACAAATAGCACCATAATCAACAGAAAAACATTATGAAACAAAAATGGAGGAAAATGTTGGGTTATTTCAAAGGACAAACAAATGAAATCTCACATAAATAGACCTGGACATTACTAATAAAAGAAAAAATCAAGTTAGAGACTGAATCTATTCAAATAGTAGCACAAAACAACGCCATAAGTATCAACTACGTTAAAGATAGAATAGATAAGATGAAATAAAATGATAGATGTAGGATATGTGGTGATAGAAACCAAACGATTGATCATGGAATGAGCAAAGCAGCAAATTACCACAAAAATAGTATAAGACTAGATGCGACTGGGTGGGAAAGGTGATCGACTGGAAATTATGCAAGAAGTTTAAATTTGACCATGCAAACAAATGGTATATGCACAACCCAGACTCCCTCCACGAGAATGGAACGAACAAACTTCTCTGGGATTTTGAGACACAAACAGATCCCCTAATCTCGGCCAGAAGACAAGACCTAGTGACAGTCAACAAAAAAATGAACCAGCTGAATTGTGGACTTTACTTTATCGGTGGATCACAGAGTAAAGACAGAAGAAACGGAAAATAGAGATATGGAACATGAAGATGATGGTAATACCAATTCTAACAGGCACGATCAAAACAACCCACAAAGGCTTGTTAAAGAGAGTAGAAGACTTAGAAATCAGAGGACAGGTAGAGGCCTTTAAAAATTACAGATTTGATAAAATCGGCCAAAATACTGAGAAGAGTCCTGTTGACTTGAGGAGACTTGCTGTCACTAAAAATACAGTGAAAGACCGTCAGCTAACGCTGGTATGAAAAACTCTCAAGGAATAATAATAATATATCACTTATTTCGGAGGATAATTGGCGAGATCTCTCCTTTTTTTTTAAAAAAATAAAAAGAATACAACATTGATTTTTCAAACATCTGTGAAATCTTTTGATGTACAATTTGTAACCTTTTTAATGAAGAATCTTTCTAATCGGCTAAATTATTTCCAGGTCAACTATTCTGAAATATGTAAGATTTGTTTAAATTTAGCGCGCTAAAATCATTAAATCAACAGTAAATAGGAACGGTCTCTGTCGCCTAATTACTAAAACATTACCCCCCCCCGCAGTTTATAATGGAAAGATCTTGAAAATCACATGATATGTAATTGTTAGGAAAGATTTTTAAAAAATTCTTAGTAGTTATGAGGACTGGGGTGATAATGGATTTGAATATAAGATATCTCTTATTTCGGAGAAAGATTGATGAGATTTCTCTCTTTTTTTTTTTAAAAGAATCTAACCTTGATTTTTCGAACATTTAGGAAATCTTTTGGTGTACAATTTGTAACCTTTTTAAATGAAGAATCTTTCTAATCGGCTAAATTATTTCCAGGTCAACTATTCTGAAATATGTAAGATTTGTTTAAATTTAACGCGCTGAAATCAATAATACTCACCGATATACTTAATCGATAAACAGTTTCCGCCCTTAATTTCACTGCAGAGTCATCAGAAGCTTTTATCCATAAAAATGATCAGCCTCAATAGAAATAATCCCAAAATAGGTCATTAGATATAAACTATAAACGTGATACAGGAGAATGCGAACCTAGCTCCGAGCTTCAGGCCCGGAAGCAAAATAAAAAATAGGCAGATAACGGACTAACGAAGTCAAAACTTAGGGCTTCATAAACCCATTTTTTTTTTATGTACTGCCACCATAGCTGTTCTTGGTCACATCTGTGTCAGGCGCGCAGATCATAAACAACCCCTGGGTCTGGTATAGCCACAATATACCACCCATGATTAAAATGTATAATCACAATATTACACAACGTGGGTATCATGATCAGCAGGTGCTCTCCTGATAGCCAACATGAGAGACCCGAACGTCATCCTACGAATGTTGGCTGCTCTTTTTTCAAGTACATAAACGACGATGTAAGAAACCACAACGATCAGAGACCTAAACGCAAAACATGGACTAGGGAAGATAATCAACTTGCACTACAATGCTATTTTAGGAGCAACCCTTCAAAAAGAGGATCCAGGAAAAGAATGATAGAGATCTGGCAATAATGTGCGAAATTTCAGACAACTAGCCAAAGGCTTGCCGATCAAGTTAGAACAATAATTAAGAAGGGTTGGTTTTGTGACCTTAAGATACTAAACATCCATAAAAAAAACACAGAAACAAAACTATAATACAGTATCAGACACATCAAGTGGCGTCAAACAAAAACGATCCAACGAAAAATAACTGCCAACTTCAGAAAATGAAAATACCACACTTCCAAACGATATACTACCAAGCAACCTGGAAGAAACACTATCACAAGAACAAAAGATAAATCTAGACAATGTAAAGAGAGTCAGGAGTAGTGAAAAGACTACTTTACCATCATTAAGAAACATAAAATGGAAAACACTTAAGATAGAAACGAATAAAATAAATCACATATTACCTTACATACCAACGAATAATATAACTGAGTTGAATGAACGAATCTATGCATGTGCAAAATAAGTTTGTGAGAAAATTGGGATCCCCTCAAAAAGCACCAAGAAATAGTCAAAACCGGGATGGGAAATTCGACTGGAAACGCAAATAAAAAAAACAACGAAAACAAGCCAGAATTATAAAAAAAAAAAAGAAGAAGAGAAATAAGCGGGAACAAAAAGGAACAGGCAACACAAGAAAAAATAACAGTAGAACTTGAGGAAATAAACCAGAAAGTGCTGGCCAAAGAAGGAAGATTAAAGAGATATCGACAAAGGGTAAAACTATACAGACAAAACAGGACTTTCCAAAACAACAAAAGAAAATTTTATCAACAATTGGGAGGCAGTGAAATGAAAACATACCAAAAACCGGATGTCAAAGAAACCGAACAATTTTGGACTAAAATATGGCAACCAAAAAACAAAACGAAAATGCTGAATGGATAAACAATATTACAAGAGAACTAGAGGGACTTGAAGAAGGCCCCAAAGCGGAAATACGCATCGACTTACTCAATACAACACTAAAAAGAATATCAAACTGGAAAACGCCAGGCCATGATGGAATACATGGCTTCTGGTTCAAGAAATTCACCTCCATTCACTGTAGACTAGCACTAGAAATGCCTACAAGGCGCACAAGTACCTAACTGAATGACCACAGGAAAGACTACATTAATCCAAAGGGACTTGTGCGCCTACAAAGACTTGTGCGCCTACAAAGACTTTTGCGCCTACAAAGACTACATTAATCCAAAGGGTACTTGTGCGCCTACAAGGCGCACAAGTACCTAACTGAATGACCACAGGAAAGACTACATTAATCCAAAGGGACCCAAGAACAGGAACTGCTCCAAAATATTACAGACCGATAACCTGCCTACCAATGATGCGGAAAATACTAACAGCACAAATAAGGGAAAAGATTTACTACTCGCTAACAAGCCGCGGATTGTTCCCTGACGAAGAGAAAAGATGCCGCAAAGGATCCAGAGGCACAGCAGAATTACTTTACATAGATCAATACATCCTAAATGAGAGCAAGACTGAAAAATCTAGCTATGGCCTGGATTGACTACAAAATGTACAAAATACCACATGAAGTCATAAACTTCATCGAAAAGACCATGCAATCCTAGAGAGTGGAGGTGACAGCAGGAGGAAAAAGCTTAACTGAAACAAAGATCCAAAGAGGGGTTTTCCAAGGAAATGCACTATCACCCTTACTATTCATAATAGCCCTGATGCTACTGGGCTACATACTCAGAAAATGCATAGCCGGATACAAACTTAGCAGATCGCAAGAGAAGATCAATCACCTAATGTACATGGATGGCCTTAAACTATTTGCAAGAAATGAAAAAGAACTGGAAACTCTCATACACGCCGTTAGAATATCCTATCAGGACATAGAAATGGAATTTGGCATAGAAAAATGTGTCATGCTTGTCATGAAAAGTGGCAAACGACATATGACTGACGGAATGGAACTACCAAATCGCGACAAAATTAGAACGCTCGGAGAAAATGAAACCTACAAATACTTGGGTATCTTGGAGGTTGACACCATCAAACAAGTCGAAATGAAAGACAAGATTCGAGAAGAATACCTCAGGAGAACTAGAAAACAACTCGAGACAAAAATCTCCATCAGAAACTTCATCAAAGGAATAAATACTTGGGCTGTGCCCCTCGTTAGATATTCGGGACACTTTCTAAAGTGGACCAGAGACGAACTTAAACAAATGGACCAAAGAACAAGAAAACAAATGACCATGCATAAAGCATTACATCCCAAAGACGATGTTGACGGACTATATGTATCTAGAAAAGAGGGACTTGCCAGCATCGAAGACAGCGTTGACGCATCGATACAACGGCTCGAAGACTACGTAGAAAAACACGAACGAGGACTGATTACAGCCATCAGAAACAATACGGACAACACGATAGACGATAGAATGACAACAACTAGGAAACAAAAATGGGAGGGAAAACAACTCTATGGCCGCTTTAAACGACTTATAAACAACATTTCACACCAGAAAACCTGGACATGGCTAAGAAAAGAAAACCTTAAGAGAGAAACGGAATCTTTCCTAATAGCAGCACAGGACAACGCCATAAGGACCAATCATATCAAAGCGAGAATAGATAAGACACAACAAGACAGTAAATGTAGGCTATTTGGTGACAGAGACGAAATGATCAATCACATAATAAGCGAATGCTGCAAATTAGCACAGAAGGAGTATAAGGCGAGACACGACTGGGTCGGCAAGGTGATCCACTGGGAACTGTGCTAGAAATTTAAATTTGACCATACTAACAAATGGTATATGCACAACCCGGCACCTGTCCTAAAAAATGACACGCATAAACTCCTATGGTACTTTAACATACAAACGGATCACCTAATCCTGGCCAGAAGACCAGACCTTATAATAATCAAAAAAAAAAAAAAGAGAGAGAGAAAATTTGCAAAATTGTCGACTTTGCTGTTCCGGTTGACCACAGAATAAATCTGAAGGAATGTGAAAAGAAGGATAAGTACCTCGACCTTGCTAGAGGACTGAAAAATCTGTGGAACATGAAAGTGACGATTGTACCAATTCTGATTGGTGCTTTTGGCACAATAAGTAAAGGATTATTAAAAGGCCTGGAGGACTTGGAAGTTGGCGGACGGGTAGAAACTATCCAAATGACAACATTGCTGAGAACGGCCAGAATCCTGAGACGATTCCTGGAGACTTGAGGAGACTTGCTGTCACTCAAACTCCAGTGAAAAACCATCAGCTAGCACTGATGTGAAAAACTCTAAAGGAGAAAATAATAATAATAATAATAATAATAATAATAATAAGAAGAAGAAGAAGAAGAAGAAGAAGAAGAAGAAGAAGAAGAAGAAGAAGAAGAAGAAGAAGAAATAGATGTTGGCGTTTAGTGGACTACAGTGAAAATAAAAAAGGGAAAAGATAGGCAAATGCATGAATCTTTATTATTGAGATCGGCCAGGATACTGAGAAGAGTCCTGGTTAACTTGAGTGAAAGACTATCAGCTAAAGCTGATGTGAAAAATTCTCAAGAAGTAAAATAATTATGAGAAGAAGAATAAGGAGACATTCAATAATATCAATAAACAATTCTTTCTCAGAACACTTATCTACAATAATTACATTTTAGTAGAGAGGTCATAGAAACATAAGTAAGCTGAATTTATGTAAATATTATCAGCAAAAATGTTAGAAGCCTTTTCAATGATTGCAGCCCAACAAACCCCAGAAAAGATATGGATGGGAAAAAATATTGAAAACGATTTTTCAAACCCTGATTTCATTAAATTTTAAACTTTTAAACTGCCTTCACGTTGATCTGCAGTTGTTAAAAATGAAGTTGATTACATTTTAGTTGATAATATTTAGATATATTTAGCTTATACTTTTTTCTAGGTGCGCTTGGTCTAATGGTTACTGTCGCGATCTGAGTTCTAATCCTGGAAAATACCGTTTGTATTTCACGTAACGCCAGTTCTCTCGTCAAAGGTATTTAACCATTCTTCCTCAATCTATGAGTAAATAGTAGAGCAGACTGGTATCTTTAACCTTAGTATGGTAACCGGTCTAGTAAAACGAATTTAAACCCATAAAATGCCGTTTAAAACTGACCCTGTGTTGCATCCTGTTCATTCGGAGGGGTTGGTTATATAAACTCATTTGTTTTTATATTCTCTCGGGTAAAACTATTCCGGAACACCCTGAAAAATATTTGTGAAGATTACTTAATACGGGGAAGTATGGAGAGACTAAGAAGCGATAAAATGATCAAAACAATAACAGCGAAGATATTCGTCTGAATAAATAATCAGATGACGACATCGGATGACAGCATTTCACCGGAGAGTTTTAGATACCAGCTTCCATTGTATAAATGGTTGAGCTAAAAATAATTAAATCAATTTTATGAGATGAGGAAATATGATAAAATTAATTTTCCCTTGTACTCATTCCTAGTCGCTCGCATACACCCCCGCAATCACACACATGCCAACGCCCACACACAAGCGCACACACACGCACACACACATACACTTTATATATATATATATATATATATATATATATGTATATATATATATTCACTAATCTACGTTCACTATACTCTTATTTTTTTTCACTGAAGACGTGAACGATTTCGTGATAATTGTGATCTGGTAAATTAAATTCCAGAGATGGAATGTTGATTAATGTTTATCTTTTAGGAGCAAAATTTTCTGCTTTGACTTTTGATTACCAAAAACACCTGGAACGGAATTAAATTTCTATCTAAATTTTTCATTATTAAACCAATTTGTGAATTCATGTATCGAAGAAAAAATAGAAAGAAAGAAAAAGCAAGTAAACCACAAAAAAAAGAAGATATTTTACCAAGTAAAGATAAAATCATTAACATAATATACATTATCTGTCTGTCACTAAAGATGGCTTTCATTCCTGACCTTTGACAATGCATTTTTTTATCTTCGGAGTATTTGTAAAGTAAAATTATTTTCAGTGCATTTGAATTATGTATTTAATAACCTCATTGTCTGAGTAGCGTTTACGTTAACAATTGCTCCCAACAGCAATTACACATGAATACTACAAGCTGTATTGAACATGTCCTGGAGGCAACACCCACAAAACAGCAGCTGTTAGGCCACCTACCACCCATCACGAAAATCATCCAAAATAGACGAACCAAACAAGTGGGACACCGTTGGATAAGTAAGGACGAACTCATGAGCGAAGTACTTCTATGGAACCCTTTGCATGGATGAACAAATGTTGGACAACCAGTTAGAACCTATCTACAGCAGCTCTGAGCTGGTAGCGATGGTTGAGAGAGACGAGTGGCAAGAGAGGGTCAGGTAAATCCGTTCGATGATGATGATAACTAAACCTGTCAAGAAGGCCAAAACTTTCGCTTACACACACAAGGGCACATGTGCACGCCTCCTGTTGGTGGGTTCAAAAATACATCGAGTGGATCCGCTGTAGAAGGGTGAGTATCCTCTAAAAAGAACGTTCAAGATATAACATGAAACTTTATTTGGTTCTGAGTTTGCTGTCCTTGAATTTTAGCAAGTGAGGAAATACCGTTTCATTGCCATTAATCTTAGGTACACTCAGGACTGGGTTAGTGATACCTGTAAGGGTTCCATTCACGAGTCAAATAGATCTGTCTGAGATTATGATATATTTACATTTATACATTTTTGGACTGTTTATAACTGGAAACCATAGTTGTTAAACTGACTTCGATATAAAATAACCCAAAAAGAGTCGCTATAAAACCATTCAGGCAACCAAACAACTAACCAACATCGAATAAAATATTACTTTATTCTCTCTCTTAGAGCTTGTTATTCTTCTAAAGTCTCGCTATCATACCATGTTACAATCATAGAGAAAATACGCCATGACAATCTTAGTAATATATATATATATATATATATATATATATATATTGTCATCCATCCACAAACAGACTGTTTTGTTGTATCACAACTCTTCACTGTGGCTAGACATGAAGGACGCTTTAAGCTGGGATCGAAATCTGATCAACTTTACGTTTTACTTAGTATCATACCGCTCAGCCAACAAACGAACAACTTCGGCTCGGGAATTATAAGGCATTATGTAGCAGCCCTCGTTTGTTTACATTTTTTTTTACCGGATACCAGAGTGCTCAATTTCTCCGAAGAATTTTGCATTATGCGAGTCGCAGCCGTAAATTCCTTCGCCAGATTACTCATATATATATATATATATTATTTTAAGAAAAAAACAATATTCGGTCACATTAGGATAAATTATATATATATATATATATATATATATATATTTCAATGTGTGTGTACAGTTCTAAAATTTATATATATATATATATATATATATATATATATATATATATAATCAGGCAGAGACAGGCGTAGGAAACAGACACCTCGACTCGAGTACAAATTTCGGGCGAGGCTGTTTGCTAATGTCATCGGGAAAGGCATGAATCAACCTCTCTCAGCAAGGGGTAAATGATGGCACTCTAGACTTTATACGGCACTCTATCTAGGAGAAGGAAAATTCGGAATTAATACCAGCTGCATACTGCTTAGAAACCGATCGTGTGTCACATCCTGATTGTGGCGGAGAACATAGATAACAAGCAAGAGACAAAAGTTTGATTCCCAACTCTGGAATCAGATAAGATCTACATATACAAAGTGTTTGTTATGCCGTAATAAGGGTTCAAGTTTGATTCTTTCATGACAATATTTCAGGTTACTCTCTGAATAAACTTGGAGGTACTAATGAAGCAATGTTACCATTTAAGGAAATTTGCTCGGCTAACCGCGTTCAAATCCTAGACGAATCTGTTTACATTTTTCTTAGACTTGATATCTTTTTTAAAGGTATATATACAAATATTTTCGCTCATGCTATAGGTAAATAGTTGGACAGACTAGTTTCTTTAACCTTGGTACAGCAACTGATTCTGAAGATGGAAAACTCTGAATTTAAGCCGTTAGACTCCATGTGATACATCCTTCTCGTGTGGAGGTGTTGAGTAAATACGTTTTTAATACTGTTTGACTGATGAATACGGTGACATCCAACGTAAGTTACATTACCTGTCATTTTTTTCTTCTTTCACAGTCAAGAATACAAAATTGGAAAAGGTAATTATTTTTTCTCTCGCTTTCACTAATCCTTTTTAAGGCTCCTCTAAGCCATGGAGACAGCAAGTTTATAATTTAGCTTAATGAATATACTGTCAGGTAATTTACCAATGTAATAGAATAATGTGCATTGTTAAATGGGGTCTGCACACCTTCAGGGTGAAATTCCTACCTGCCCTTTCACGAGAAAATACACAGTTTATATTGCTATGAAATTAGCTCAGATTGTCTAATCATTATCAACACAACAACGACGCTAACGAGAATAAGCTTCCAGTGCCACCTTTTCTTGACAAATTCGAAAACGTTCATTGATAAGGATTGTGTGATTAGTGTAACAGATATTGCCCTGAACAATATCGAGTCGCTGGCGGAGGAAAGCTGTCTTACAAGGGTCAAAGTTGATCCGGGTTATACGACATACAATTTTCCGAATGAGAGCGTTGATTTCGTCATTATATGCGCCAGTTGTCTCAAATGCCACGCATTTGAAAATGGAAAAAATAAAATGTTACGAACTTTAAAGTGTCTTTGGAAACTTTGTGTCTTCGAGCATATTTTTACTCGAGGCTAAATCAAAAATTTGCAAAAATATCAACGGAAGAATCTTGCGTTTCCTTGGATAAAAAAATTGTTAAAGCCGATTTCATTGGTTGGTGTGAAGGCAAGTCAATACTTGAGTAATTTTAGGCTGAGTTCACTTAAACAATCATGGTCTTCAATTATATATATTATCAATTATACATTAACCTACCCCTCTACACGAGCTTGATGTGACACAAGGTCAATTTTATGTGCAGTTTAACGGGTTTGAATTCAAAGATTTTCTTCTTTTAAACCGGTTATGATACCAAGGTTGGAGAGCACAGTTTATTCTCCTATTTACCCGTACCAGAAGGGAAAACGATTGGATTCGTATCTTTCCCGAAGTTTTAGCGCTATGTGAACTGCAAACAGTCTCGTCCAGGATTTGAACTCGTGTGAACGGGTTTATTTCTTGATACTATAACCATTACACCACGAACAACTCCATCTACAATTAATTTAAACAGATAAACGCTTTATTATCTCAAATTGATGGAACCTTAACTGCTACTACCACTTTTGGTCAGAGTGGACCTGGAAGAAAGAGCAAATTTCCTAAAATGGTAATCATTGCTTCATGAGCGCCTTCAAGTTTATTCAGAGAGTAACCTGAAATATTGCTTTGAAAGAATTTAACTTGAACCCTTATTACGGCATAACAAACACTTTGTATTTGTAGATTTTATCTGGCTACAGGGTTGGGAATCAAACTCTCGTCTCCAGCTTGTTATTTGTGTTGTGACTCCACATTCTCCACAACTCCTGAACTGAATCCTCACCACAAGATGGAGTTTATTGACTGACCCAGGAGACGCATCTTGCGTTAAACAAAAATTAATTCTATTTCCTTTTAATATGAATAAGTTCTTTCTTTAATATAACTACCTCCTCGTTTCTATTGATAAATGTACATTCATCTAAGTTTTTTGTTGTTTTTCCTTCTGGACGTGGTGTTTTCATTCTAAGATCAGCTTGGTTTGCTAGTTTAACCCGGCTGACAGTAACATGGCAGGACTGTGTGTAAGAAAACTTTTCTTTGTTGTCAGCACGTATCCGTCTTTATGACACTTCTGTTTCCAGCGACATTGAGGAGAGGAACGACCTTTTTTAGCAAGGGCAGATAATCGCTCAAAACCTGAAATAGAAGCTGTAAGATACTAGCCCAAATTTTTCATCAGATAATGCCAATAACATATCCCGGGAACATCAGACAACAGTTGACGTAGAGCAACGAATCTGAAACGATACAAGAATAGAAAAATTTACGCAACATGTACAACCATCCATAAAAAAGAATAAGAATAAAATGTAATGAAATAAAGAAAGATGCAGTTTCTTAAAATTATTTGTGCTAGTAGTAGTATCAGTTCTATGCATGTTCGAAAAGTTGGTTAAGGAGTAGTGTCAAGCCTACTAAGTAAGAAAAAGAAGAAAAAGAAGAAGAACGAAGATATCGAAAAGAAAGGGGAAGAATAAAAGGGAAGATGAAGAGGTTACGGAAAAGAAGAGGAGTAGAACAGGGGAGGAAGAAAAGGAGTAGAAGAAGGGATGAGGGGAGGAGAAGTTAATGAGGGAGGAGAGGAGTAAGAAAGAGAATAAAAGGTTTCGGAGATGAACAAATTTAGGAGAGGATTTGAAGAAGGGAAGAAAAGAGTAATGATAGAAGAGGGAGAATAGAATAGATGAGAGATGAAGTGTTTGAGTAAAGAAGAAGAAAGATGCAAGAAGGAATGAGAGGAGAAAGTGGGGGAGAGTGCGATAATAAAAGAGAGGGGGGAGAACAGAAGATAGACGAAAATGCTGGCGAGAAGAAGAAAAAGGCGGGAGAGAAGTGAGTGATGGTGGTGGAGAAAGAAAGGGAATAAGTGAAGATATTTGGGAAAAGAGGATGAAAGTAAAAGAGAGAGTGAAAAAAGTTGAAGGGGGAGGAGGAATATCAATAAAACGAGCATAAGAAAGCCAATAAATCAAAAAATTCAAAACAAGTTCACTTCGTATATACTTTTTACTTCGCCTCTGTAAAATAATTGATTTTCCTTCCACAAATCAATGAAATCGATCAGCGAAATGCATGCGCGCGCATACAATCGGTTCCACCGCCATCTTGAATGAGATACTTCTTTTTTTTAATGGAATCAAAGTATCGCAACAAATACACAGCAAAGACCTCCGCAGAGCAGTCCGACCGACCACTTAGCAAAAGCATAGGAATATAAAACGGAATCTACAATAAGTCTAAACAAAACAATACAAATGTCAAAAAAAAAAAAAAATCTGCCTAGAAAGTTTATTCCATTGTTATTCTAGTTTATTTTCAGCATCTACTAAATGTGTCCGTGTCTGCATGAAGAACGGATTAGAACTTGGAATTAAAAAAAAATCAGAAGGTATTTTTGAAAATTAAACACCTGGCTTTTGAAGTGATATACGTTTGGAGCCAGAAAAAAGTGAGTGACAATGTGTCGGAATGCAGAGACGCATTCTCAGCGTATAAAATAAGAATCGATTTAATTTATTTATTTATCACTCGACCTCGAGATAAATGTGTAAAGCTCTTCTAGTAAGGACTTTGTTAGTTGCCGTTTTTTATCATCTTAGTAAGCCTGTATAATGATATACATGGTGTTTCGGGAGAGTTTCCGTGGCAAATGTGTTAGACTTCGACATTGTAGTTTTGTTTGATTTGGTTTGGTTTTATGTCATAACAACCATTGTAGGTTATTTAATGCCAAATCCTGTTTATTGCACATAGATATTGAATACATTATTTATTAAATATTATTAAATACAAAATTCTATTTGCACATAGATATTGAATACATTATTTATTAAATATTATTAAATACAAAATTCTATTTGCACATAGATATTAAATACATGTATGATTTGTCAATACATTTTGTTGATAACATTCTTAAACGGGCCTGAGCTCTTTTTTTGTACAGATTTAAATGGTTTCAAGTATTGTTATATAACGGTCACAATTTAACATCAGTCATTTGTTTGATCACATAGTTTGTTCTCATTTGTTTGATCACATAGTTTGTTCTATTTGACCTATAGATAGGACCCTATCTGGTGCTACCACTACCAGTGTGGACCTGAGAGCAATGGCATTGAAAGGGTACTCCACATTCTCAAAATCTCCAAGGTTTGAGCCTCGCCATCGCATGGTTTAATGCCATATACAGGACACTCGTTGCGGGAGTCTTAACTCTCTTCAGAGATGCAGACGGTGTAATTCAACAGCCCCAGCCGAATAGGCTTGATATTATCCTGTTTACCAACCCCTCCGCTCAGGCAGGATATGACACAAGGTCAATTTTTAAGCGGAGTTTAACAGGTTTGAATTCAGAGTTTTCCGCCTCCTAGACTAGTTGCCTCACCAAGGCTGAAGAACCTAGTCTGCCCTACTATTTACCCATAGCTGGAGGGAGAATATTTGGATTCATAACTTTCCCAAGGGTATTAATGCTATGGGAAATGTAATCAGGCTCGTCCAGGATTTGAACTCGTGTCGTCGTGTCCACATCCTGCGACGATAACCATTACACCACGGGCTTGATATTATAGTAGGTGAGTTCAAATTTCAGTCGCACTATTACGTTAACTTTTGGACTAATGCCCTTGGAAAAAATATAAACCCTTTATACCCCTAGCTATAGGTTAGATAATACCACAACACTTCTTCAATGATTGTTGTGGTTTTACATAACTCACAAAGGTTGAAATGCCTTTAAAAGAAAAGAAACCAAAGCAAAACATACGTTCCTTTTATCGGGCAAAATCGATATCATTTCGTTATTTACAGGATGTCTCAATATTCATGGGACCCATAAGACTGCTAATAACTCTACTAACAAAAATGTTGTCTTCTTTTTTGTTTCAGATTTGAAAATAGTATACTATAATAACTATTAATCCTTGATTACAAAACCTTAGACAAGAGATGAAAAATATTTTGCGTCACTTATTTGGAGACAAAATCATTTAAAAGTGTGCAAGCAAAATTTCGCAGGATTTTTAACTTTTACAATTATCCCCTAGAAAAGCCAAATTTATCGTTGGTTATACAAAATTCAAGCAAGCAGAAAATCCCAGATCTGTCAGGAATTGGACTGCAAGATATCCTAACAATGTGGATGTGGAGAGAGATTCTAACGGAAGTAGTCCGAAAAAGTCCCTCTGAAGACATTCTCAAGAACTTGGTCTTTTACGTGCATCGTTGTAAAGAATCCTAAAGAAGGATCTTCAGCTGAACCCATACAGAATCCATATCAAGCATAAACTCACATCAGCTGACATGGAGTTTCTTGTCTCAGTAAAAAATCATTATCATATTAATGGGTTGCCTCTATTTTGCGACACCCTGTAATAACTCGAGCAATTCGGGTTCGAATGATCTCAAGTTTTGAGAGGTATAGAAAAAACTCAAGATGCTATGTTTAATGCTTTTTTTCATTTTTAGTTATAGAAATCCCATTCACTTGATGGGTTGGGTTGAGAAGAGATGGATTCATGCCTTTCACCAGGATATGTGCGCAAAGTTAAGGGTAAACATATTCCAGAATTGGAACTTGGCTCGTCGAATCTATTATATAAGTTGATAACCATTACACCATTATTGGAGATATGTTGAATAGTACGTAAGTTTATGGATTATTCTCATCCTTGTTAGGAATATATAAACATTCAGGTTAATGTACAGAATAGCCCACCTTTAATATCAGCTAAGTTTCATTTGAATATAGAAACCATTATATATATATATATATATATATATATATATATATATATATATATATATATATATATTGTTAAGGAATACTTACATTCCCTATCCAAATAAAATTAAGTTTAATTCATTCGATTTTTGACTAAAGAAGTATATCCCAAAATAACATCTTTAAAGAGTTACAGTTATGTCATTGGCCATATTTCATTAGCAGTTTCCTTTTCTAATCCCTAAGAAGGTAATGAGTTATACTCGACTTGTAACTTTAGGACTTAACTATAATTGTTAACAAAATAAAGCGAGGCCCTGGACCTTACTCTTATTTTGATGATGAATGCCAGTATTATATTTCTTGTTTTTCTTTTCCATTAAAATAGATTAATGTAAATTTCCAAAGAAGGACCCGTATAACAATTAAATTCTCCAATTATATACCGTTATCTTCACAATCATTTTAGACAAGTAAACGTATTATTATCTATGTGACCAATAGATGGAACGATAACAGTTACTACTAATCTTGAATAAATAATTAATAATCATTTTTCAGTAATTTCATTCATTTGTTCAATTTTTCCCCCAGATTTAGTTGTATGAAACTCATCAATAAAGTGTCATGATACTAAATGGCATCCAGAGGTGGGAATCCAGTTCTGGATAATTGGAGTGAGTGGTTTGATTTTGGTTTGGTTTGGTTTGGTTTGGTTTGGTTTTATGGCATATCAACCTTTGTAAGATACAAATATTATAGATATATATGATTTGTAAACATTTTGTTTATAACATTTTTAAACAAGCCTGAGCTCATTTTTGCACATAGTTAAATGGTTTCAAGTATTGTTATATAACAGTCACAATTTGACATCAGTCATTTGTTTGCACACAGTTTGTGGATAATTTCATTTATAAATCAATTAGAACTAATTTTTGATGTGTTTTCTACACAGTTGAATCGTTTCAATTATTGCTATGTTTTTTTTGGGTTTTTTTGCTGTGTTTTTTTGCTGTTTTTTTGTTTTTGCTGTGTTTTTAGCTGTGTTTTCTACACAGTTAAATTTTTGCTGTGTTTTCTACACAGTTGAATCGTTTCAATTATTGCTATGTAACACTAATTATTCTATTCAACAGTATTCATTAATTTGCACACTGTAAAATGCTTTCTAGTATTGTTATGTGAAACCAAGAATTTAATTTCCGCACACTGGTAGAGAGTTTCAAGTATTGCTATTTAACGCTAATAATTCTATTCAACACAACTTATTCATTTGGATTGAATAATTCTAAAAATTTCAACGTATCACTAACAATTCAATTGATAATCAGTCATTTGTTTATATAAAATTAAGTGGTCGAAGACTTCTATTTCTAATAATTAAATTTAACATAACCCATTAGTTTGCACACGATTTAAAAGTCAAACGGTTTTATTTGACCCACAGATAGGACCCTATCAGGTGCTACCACTCCGAGTCAAAGTCGACCTGGAAGCAATGGCAATGAAAGGGCACTCCACATTCGCCTAGGCTCCAAGATTGGAGCCTCGTCCTCATGTGGTTTTGTGTCATATACAAGACACTCGTTGGAGGATTCTTACGTCTCTGCAGAAATGCAATCGGTGTATTCAACAGCCCTAGCTGACTGGACTGGATGAGAGTATAGAGTCATCCCTTGTTTATCATTATTTCGAGCATTACTCTGACTCTAAGTTGTAATAAGTTTTAGGATACCATCTCTAGGTCAAACAGATCTGTTTCAAAATTATTAGTGTTATGTTATATAGCTAAGGAATGTTTTTTTTTTTTGTTTTAATCATTTTTCATTAATTATATTTTATCATTCAGTTTGGTTGGGCTTTGAACTAATCAGGTTAAGAGTTCAGTAGTCAATTGGTGCAGTTTACGCTCGCGCGCAAAGGATATGACAATCATCATTGTCATAATAAAGTCCAGACAGGAAATGGGGCTGAAGTGTGTATGACGTCATGCCCAGAAGAGATGGGCTGAGAATTTGGAAGATTTTGAAAAAGATTCAGTTGAGATTGGGCCACGGTGTTGAGAAGATGGGGTCCGATCATGGTGTTGAGAAGTTGGGGTCCAGCCATGCAGTTGAGGATTCGAGATCGGACCATGCAGGCAGACAACTGAGTTATCTGCCACTGAGTTGAGTTTTTTATCGTTACGGTGGCAGTTAAGTTTTTCGGGTCCCGACCAACGAAGATGAATTGAGATCTAAAACGCCACGAGATGTGCCGAACGTTGGAGATGTTGTTAGCATAGTATGATTACGAAAGACTTGTAAGAATTGTGTCTCTCTCCTCGTGTCGAAGAACCGAAGTCAAGTAATTAATAAACCATTCGTACCTGAAAAGACAAAGTCTGCCTGTTTGCATATGTATTTGTATTTGGCTGTATATGTATTGTATATGCATCGCGGTATATAACAGATCAATCCTGAATACTTGGATCATTGAAACTACGAGATTCACTCAATAAATATAGTGAATTTTACCTAAGAAGTTGTCAATATGAAGCACAGTTTATGGTTGAACCTTTTTCAAGGAAATCAATAGAATACTGTAAGGAGGACCTTCTTTACAACCTGCTGTGCCCGGAATTTTTTCTTTATCGGAGATTCACGATCTTTCCACTCTATGGTTGTCTTTTCGATTCAGATTTGTAGTACAAAAACCATTAAAGAACATTTTTCTTTTTACTAAAACATGCTTCATCAAACACATCAAACATTCTTCTGTAAAATTCGCATGGTGTACACTTCTCAGTCTCCAAAAATTTGATGAAAGGCCTCAAAAAATAAATATGTTTGCGAGATTAATATAACTTTTATTATAAACCAACTTCAAACAATGATGAGTTTTCATTTAGGGAAAAAAATCTAAAAAAAATCAATGTATTTTGCATTTAAAAAATCCCCGAATTTATGAATGAACCTCATCTATAAATTGTGAGCAAATCATTCGTATTTAGAATTTAGAATTTGAAGCCATAATTGTTTACAAATGGTTTTTATCATTATTTACTTGAAATCATATATTTGCTGCAAAAAAGGAAGAAAAACATACTGACTTCGGCCTTAAATAACCCAAAACCAACAAACTATGAGTAAATAAAGTAATGAAAAGTTCTTAAATCTTTGATAATTATTTCTAATTAAAGTGGAGATACAACCGCAACAGTAACTACGACTTGTAGCATGAATATTTCTGGGAGGGCAAATTTAACAAATATGGTCTTTAACTATATAGTCATCTTTGCAACTTCACTTTCTTATCTCAAACAGACCGATTTGACCAATAGATAAACCCTTAACAGATACTATCACTCCTATATCAGAATCATTATTTTTAATAGTTTCATTTATTCTACTGATTTTCTTGTATGTTACTGATCAATAGAGTCCTTGATATAACACTAAACTACATCCGAAAGGGATTGGTTTGGCTTCTTCATTTAATGGCCTATTAACATTTATGGGTTATTTAATCCTAAATCTGACAGAACAATTGTGGTACTATTTAACACATAAGTAAAGTAAAGTAAAGTTGGCGACCATAGTCGAGGGTGACCCGAAGGCTTCCTTTTCGATAGCTACAACACCAAGGTGGAGGGGAGGGCGCTACTCCTTCTCAGGATTGCTCTACTTTACCCTTGATCCGTACCTTATAATGCTGAGTGTTAAGCAAGGAGGCATCAAGTACCATTTTTTGAGTCTTTGGTATGACTCGACTTGGGATTGAACCCAGGTCTCCCGGGCCATTGGCGAACACTCTAACTGCTAGGCCAATGTCCATAGTTGGGGGTAATAAGGGCGTTCATATATTTCCCAATGGTATTAGAAAGTGAATGTGATAGCATGGTTGGAGTTCAAACTCACTACGATGACGTAATCTAGCTCGTTAACCTTTTCACCACGAGAACTCCTCAATCTGATTACATAACTCTATGTTATAGAGTAAGACGATATCCAATCCAGTTTTGAACAGAATTATAATTTGATGGGGGTTTGTATTTACATTGACCGTCCCTTTAAATCATTAAAAGTCATGATATAAGAGAAATAACCACCCACCCTTAAGGCGGGGTTTATAAGACGCTAACTGTATCCCCTGCTGAGAGGTAATACTCCTCTCCCCCATAAAATGGCTATCCTGATGGTAAGGCTCTAGTTGTGGAGATCTGGAGAACGTGGCGTACCCTTTAATTACCATTACTCGCTGATCCACTCTGACCCGAAAATGTAGTATCTGTTAGGATCCTATCTATAGGTCAAATAGTTCTGTTTAAAAATGATTCGTATACGATAACATCTCGAGCCAAAAAATAATACTTAAGAAGCACAAAAAAATGTAAATACGTGAACGCGATTCTCTAACCTCTAAGCAAATAATAATCCTTGATAGGTTGACAAGCTGTTTAAAATCAATCAGTCAATCTGAAATAACTATGAAATACTTATTAGAATCCTTCAATTCTTCTTGGATATGAGCATGAATATCCCAATCAATCGATCTTACAAGATCCCAACAATTTCAAGGACCATCTAGTTCTAAATAAAATGCTGATTAGGCAAACGTAATTAAGATAAAATCAGGCCAAATTCATCGGAATCTTTCTATACTTTTGTCATACGTGATTACCTCCCTTGTTTGATTTCTCGATAAATGGTGATAGTTACACGGCTATTTACCGACATCGGAAGGCGTATATGATCTCGAACATATTAAAATCTATCCCCCATAACTTATTTTATTTGATTAATAGCAAACTAATTAATTAATAAGATTGATCTAATCAACTAACAGTAATCTGAAAATCAATACTAATTAGTAAATTTCAGGATAATGGTGTCTAGCTGACTGGTAGATAATATTAGCGCTTTCTGATTATTGTTGTTCTTCAGACTTAATTATCTTGAGGCTTTGTAATTAAAACTATCCATTTGGATTTCACATTCCCATCTGGCCACTTTAACTCATCTTACTAATCTCGTCATGTAACTCATTCCAGCGGCCATTTTTTTTCTTTTTAAATCATTGTTCATGAATAATAATGACTGTTTTATGATTACCATTGTGATTAAACAAAGTTCAGAGTCTCTTTTATTTCAAAGATAAAAATCTGTACCAGCTCCTCTTCTGAAAACAACTAGTAAAAAACAATAATATCCATTACGTCTCAAAACAGATATGCACTAAGTTTTAGTGAGTATAGCTCAAAATAATAATAGTTGGTCGTTCAAGAATAATAAGCCAGACTAGCTAGTAAATCTATTGTTCTGTGGTAGACGTCGATACAATATTCTTATCTAGTCATTTACTAAGCTTTTCTCAGAGAAAATACACAGTTTTCAGGTTGCTTACAGTAACTGCGCCTCACCCTGTAGGTGGAGTTTAGAATACGCTGACTGAAACTCTTGAAGATAGGTAATAACCCCTCAAAAGGGGTGTCCCGATTATGACACTAAACCACATTTGATGGTGAGGCTCCAGTTCTAGAGACCTTGGGAGTGTCTTGTACCCCTTTATTGTAACTATTTTCAGTTTCACTTTGTCCCGGAGTGGTAATACCTGCTTGGGTCCCATCTATGAGTCAAATAGATCTGTTTGAAAATTATTTGTATTCAACCATGTGTATAAAAACGTTATAAGAAACAAGCAGACAAAAATATATGTTCTAAAGATTTCCTAATCTCTAGACATAAAATCATCCTTGTCGGGTTGATATTCCGATAAAATCAACAAGTTATAATCATCAGCTCTTGTTTAAATGATCACCCATCTTAGGAAAAAACAGGCTTATCTTTGCTTGAATTTCGGGATCTTGCGGGAACAGGTGCTCTCAGTATGATTTGACCGTAAGTCTTCCTATAATGGAAGGTATTTTTTGAAAATATCTATACTGAATGTATAAAAGCAATTGCAACAATACTTTTCTTACTCCACCCAACAAAAATGATACGACCACCAATAGGTTCCCTTTGGCTATTGATTATGGATTATTATTCCCTTCCCAGACTAAATTGCTCGTATAATGAGTTTGATCAAAATAAATGATCTCTTTAATGCAATCTTATGCCAGAATTAGCTGAATTAAGTAACGTTTTCCCGTTGCTATTTTCTAAGCTTTGCTTAGATATGGAACTCAGACCTCGGGTTGCTTAAACTACTTGTTGCTTGAGTTGTTGTTCATCTAATTACGGAACAAGTTTATCACTGCTTAAATCCATGTCATCTTTTTGATGTTACTTACTAAGGTTTGCTAAGAAACGGCACATAGTCCTTAGGTGGCTAACAGTACCTGTTGTTTCTTAAGAGGTCACGTATCTAAGAAGTGAAAAGACTCATCGCTGTTTAATTTCAGTGATTTAAGTGAGAATCGATTTTTTAGCGTTACTTGAACTGTAACAGAGCAGATTGGGGCTACGGAGTCTAGTCTCCTAGATTTAATAATTAAAAAAAATACTCATTGTGGATTTGAGAAGATTGGATCAGTACGCTGACAAATCGAGAAGGAATGTTTTTATTATTTGAAAGGAATGGAAAATGGAAAAAGCGGAATGGTTTTCGAAAAAAGCCAGAGATGTTTTATTTTTATAAAGCAGGGAACAATGTGCTGAGTGGATTTTAGAAGAATAAAAGAAGCAATTTTTTTTTTTTTTTTGAAAAGTGATGATATTGTCACAATGAGAAAGAAGCGAGAAATATTGTTTAATTTTTGCCTAGTAGAAAAAATGCAAAAACATATGAAATTGATTTTTCAGACTAGAAAAGGAGGAAGAGGAAGGTTGAAATCGGAGAGATCACAAGTCGAAACAATGATGAGTAGGAAATGGGGTTACGGAAGGGGTCAGCTCATTGCAAGCCGATTGCCATGGGGAAAAAAATCAAACTTTGAGAAATGGAAAATGTTGATTTAATTTTGGAAGTAAGTAATCTTATGCCGTATGAATCACGTGATGAGAAAAAGGGCCACCCCTGCCGGGAGAAGGACAGAGAGAAATGTGATGGGAAAGGAGGGGGGCAAAACCCCATTGTAGCAGTCGTGGAAGACATTGTATGGAGGCAACCTACCTCCCCTCTCTGGTAATAGACACAAGGATTCACTGTTGGGGTAGCAAAGAGCAACAGTGAGTGAAATTAATTTATTGAAGATTGAATAAAGGCCATTAATGAAATACGTCTACTTGGAAATAGGAGAAACAATTATATAAACTGGGTTTTATAACTGACCAAGCCGTCCAAAATGGACAGAATTCGATCCAAGGTCAGTTTTTAAGTAAAGTAAAGCTGGTTTGAAACCAGAGTTTTTCTTCTCCTAGACTAGTTGCCAAACCAAGGTTTAAGAATTCAGTCTATGCTACTATTTCTCTATAGTTGGGTGAAGAAAAGATGTGATTTTGCCTTTCCAAAAGGCATCAGAGTGAAGTGAAACACAAGCTGCTTTGTCTAAGTTTTGAACTCCCGTCATTAATTTCATTGCCAAGGACGATAAATATTCCGCTAAGCGCGCCTCAATTTTTAATCATTGTAAATGTAAAACTGAAATACATTTTTACCCATCTTAAATGGTGTGTACTTGACTGTATTAATTTCTATGCTGGAATGCATCTATATTATATTACGATCATTTTTGTTTTGTTTGGATGTATATATGTAAGAATTAAACGGGCACATCTCGGCGCGATTTCTTTAATAGAGCAATACACTTAAATGTTTTTTAACTGTGAGTCTAAAGCAATTTCCGGTCTGTTTTCTTTTGTTTGCTAATTCGTTTGTTTGTTTGCTTGTTTGATGGCGAAGTTGGTAACTTTATTTGCACTAACATTTTAACAATAGAAACTTTTCATTTAAAAAAGATGAATATTAAATGTAAAAAAGACTCCGTCATTCATTCCTTCCAATGTCATCGTGGGCTGCTGTTATAATTGAAGCTCAAAGTTTTTTTCGTGTCATCTAGTTTGTTTACATGATACGGTGGAAGTGCCTGTTCTGACCTTATCCCTGGGGTAAATAGATTTGTTTAAGAATAATACGTATTTGATAGAACAATGTAAAAAAAAGAACCCTTAAGAAACCACTACTGCAAAAAATATACGTATTCGATAGACCAATGTGCAAAAACAACCCTTAAGAAATCACTACTCCAAAAATGTAAATATGGACGTCGAATGAACGGATTTCCTAAACGTCTAGGTATTAAATAATCCTAGATGGGTTGACATGCCATTAAAATCAATCAATCCACCCTCTATTGAAACCAACAAAACTAAGCCGAATTTTCTTATTTACTTACATGGTTCAAATGATTTACAACAGTGATAATTTTTCACTGAGATTTTTGAAGAAAATGTAAAATTAAAAAGGGAGAGAGATTATCGTTACGGATATTTTCCAGAATCGTATATATATATATATATATATATATATATATATATATATATATATATATTTGCACCAGATTCTAAGTATTTTTTTTTCTTTTTTCAATTTTCTGGCATTACTTCTTTGTCTCGTATACTTATTAGAATCATGAGACATTTCCAGCCAATTCTGCTAAGATAAAACCTTAAAGCACTTACAATCTGCTAAAAGCTGGTAACGTAATAAGATAGGCTCCGTATCAATTCGACCGGTCAGAGCCGAAGAGGAGACTGTATAATTATTCAAGGATACTGAATGCTAACATTAAAACTTCGCTCTTTCAGACGGCAGTCGGTAGAGTTTTATAATAGAGTTAGACTTCTTTTCAATCTGATGTTCACTTCCCGAATTAGTTGAGGCATAAAAGACTTTTGGTAACCGATCAATTTCGGTATTGCCATTGAACAGGGAGGAATCGGCGCCTGTCTAAGATATGCATAATCCTGTGAGCAGCGATGCTCTCATACCTAATCAGAAAATTATTCGTTTAAGTATTATTCTAAAGTATCTGATAGCGACCGTGAAGTTTACAGAATAGCTAAAATAAAAATTTTAAAAACCCATTGAGTTTTATTTATACTTCATATATATATATATATATATATATATATATATATATATATATATATCCGGTGATCGATATATATATATATATATATATATATATATATATATATATATCCTGTGATATATATATATATATTGATCACCGGATAGATACAGATATTTTGCGAGTAGACCTGAATCTAATGAATTGTAAGGAAAAAAAAACTAGGAAACAAAAGCATCTTTTTTGTTACATTAATTATGAGTTTAAAAAATAGTAAAAATACTTGGGTGACTGAAATGTTTTGCAAGGGACAAAAAACCCGAGGCATACAGCTTAATGTGCTAAATTGTGACATCGATGTAAGCGAGTCTAAACTCCAGTCGCACTTTTACGCAAACCTTTCAAGTGCCCGTGGTGTAATGGTTATCGTCGTAGGAAATGGACACGGCGATACGATTTCAAATCCCGGACGAGATTGATTGCATTTCACATAGCACTAATACCCTCGGGAAAGGTATGAATCCAATTATTCTCCCTCCAGCTATGGGTAAATAGTAGGGCAGACTTGGTTCTTCAGCCTTGGTGAGGCAACTAGTCTAGGAGGCGGAAAACTCTGAATTCAAACCAGTTAAACGCCGCTTAAAAAATTGACCTTGTGTCATATCCTGCCCGAGCGGAGAGGTTGGGTAAATATGATTACGCAAACCTTCCAACTAATACCCTTTGAAAAGGTAACATCCCCCTTATCTAACCAGCTATGGATTAGATTGTGCCACTGCAATTCGAGCCCAGTAGGTTGCGGCTATAGAATACACCGACTGTATCTTTGCAGATAGTAAGACACCTCCAATGAGTGTCCTGACATAACACTACACAATCTGATGGTGAGGTTCCAGTAATGCTGGAGCTTTGGGGAATGCATAGTGAAACCTTATATTGCCATCGCTCTCAGGTCCCCTCTGGTCCGGAGTAGTAGCACCTGATAGGGTCTTATCTACGGCTCAAATAGAACTAAACTGTGTACTTATGCTAAATTGAATTGTTTGTGATAGAACTGTTTCGACATTTAAACTACGTACTTATGTCAAACTAAATTGTTAGAAATAGAACTATATATATATATATATATATATAAATGGATTTGGCATGAATAACCTACAATGGTTTATATGCCATAAAATCAAACCAAATAAATCAAACCAAATCACTGCTGTCCTTTTTGGCATTACATAACCCACAAAGGTTGATATGCAATTAAAAAAAGAAACGAAACTGAACTGTTTCGCAGTATTTCGGTACGTGCTTGTTTGTAGCGCCTGTATCACGTGATCTAGGCAGTGTGCTGACACGTTCTTCATTGCTTCACTGCGGGAGTGATTTGGAAGCCACGTAGTTGAACGTGCAACGTAGCATAAATCAGGATCTCTGGCGTTAAGAATTCAAACTGGGCCATAACGCTGCAGAAGACAACCAAAAGTATTTATTGCGCCTAAGGTAAAGACGCAGTTTTATCACAGATCATCAGTTGGTTAAAAAAATATCGCTTGAATTGCACAAACCTTGACAATCAGGCTAGGTCAAGTCAGCCTAAAGCAGTGGATACCAAGGTGGATACCAAGTGGATACCAAGCCATAGAGGCAAATCCGGTGATTAGTGCCCAGCGAGTTCCAAACAATCTCGACTTCTCACAGTCCAGTGTGGTTCGTCACGTTTACGATCTCGGCAAAAGCATGCAGAACTGATGATTTGTGCCTCTATATATATATAAGTGTGTGTGTGTGTGTGTGTGTGTGTGTGCGTGTGTGTGTGTGTGTGTGTGTAAAAAGATAGCGTAACACAGAGTGAACTTCACCTGGACACTGTCATTTTCTTGCTTATGCAATCATCAGACCTAAAGCTGTTGCATTGATGATTGCATGGAAAAGAAACTGACGATAACCAAGCGCCGTTGACTCTGTGTCCATGCTCCATTATCTCTGATGTACATATGTAATTTACGAAGCTCTTTGCTTTGATGTGACACAGGACCGATTGAATGGGGCACCCAGTGAGACTCGAACTCACTTTTGGAGGTTTGCTAGTCAAGCTTGCTAACCATTACACTACCCGAGGTGCCCTCTGATGTACATATACTTTCTCACCGACATTTATCACTCTTCATTTACATATATACCTTATTAACTTCATTATTAATTATATATATATATATATATCCCATCTCATCAACCAAACCACCCAATTGGCTGGAGCTGTAGAATATGTCAACTGCACCTCTGCTGAGAGGTAAGACCTCCGCCTAAACGAGGCCACTAGTTGACCGTGGATGGTGACCCGTAATTATTAAGTACAGGATCCAAGAGGTTGAGCAGTATTTTACCCGACAGCCTAGTGGTCAAATAACTTACAACACACCGGTTAGACAGTCCCGATCAGATCAATCGAATGGTCGTGTCAAGCCCAACCACCAACATATTTTATCTTGATCTTATTTTTCAATCTTCAGCTGCAGCAAGCTCCCTACCCTGATCTTTTAGGTGCTTGAAAGGGTGGCTGAGTATCAACTGCGTTGAGGGTATAGGAATGTGACAACTACTAAATTACATGATGATTAGTAATGTTTCCTGAAAACCTGATATTTGCAAGTGGCCGAAACCCTACATCCAGTTCGAGTATACTGATAGTGTTTCCCCGTCTCCACCAAGGCAAATGGGTTTCCCCCTAGGTACATTCCCAAAACAAGTTGAACTCCCTGGTGGGTGGTGGAACACTGTATCAGTGACAAAATGAACATCACTTATAGCGTCTTCGAACAAAAAGAAATAACAGACGTTTGTCCGAATCAGATTCGGAGAATGAGGCAGTAGACTTTCCCAGATTCAATCTTATTAAGTTCTGCTTGGCAAAATTCTTCCCTTTCCAAATAGAAAGAACTATTGCTACAAGAGTTACTCCCCAAAACGTAAAAAAGACAAGAAATAGAAATTTGCTTGTAGAGATGAACAGCTAGATGCAGGCTGAAGACATCCTCAAGAAGAAGACTTTTCACATGACAAAATGCAGTCCATATCTCCACGAAATATTGAGCACAGCTAAACTATAACAATAGGAAAACTAGGAGTGACAAATATCAGAAAAGGCGGAGAGCAAATCTAGACCAAGATCCATATCTTTATATTTAATCGGCTCCATATTCTCAAGGAAATGAAAATCAGGCGCTGTCTCGAAAGTGTTAAACAATATGTTCCAGAACTCTTGAGGTTCTTCAAATGTTAAGATATGTGGAAGTTTGTGGAGGAAGATAGACATGTGCAAAGTGCCGCAAAGAGGACCCTGAATATACGGAGGAAGATAAAAAAATCAGATGTCCAAATTGTCGACAAGACCATTCGGTTTACTTAAGATCTTGTAACGTCTATTAGAAGGGAAAAGATGTATTGGAGGTGAAGCACAAAATTGTGACCTTTTTGAAAGCTAGGAAAATAGTAGAGTCATATATGGAAGAAAATACTTACACCTCTATTGCACGGAGATAATCCAATCAAAGCAGCTGAGAAAACAAACGTTAAACTTTGGTAGAGAACCTGATCCATTTGGAACCAAATGAGTGGCCAAAGTTTCAGGAGCACCTGAAACACTTACACTCTACCGAATTCCGCCAACATAAACTCAATGAAAGGGAGTTCCAATAAATAAATAAAAATCCAATGAGGTAGTCCAAGGAAAAACATACATAGAATCTACCGCCCATAAATGAACCACTCCTCAAAAAATAGAAAAACTCCTCCAACAAAATTGGGCTTATATAGGTCTCCAATCCGTCCACCAAAAACCATCAAAGACAGACAAAAAAAAATTGTCTCCCAAAAAGCCAGAACAACTTAAACAAAATCACAAGCTGAAAAAATCACTATGAATATCAAAGTGAATCATGAAAGACCCGGAAGTGGATTCAAACTGCTCTAAGTCAAATTCGATACAGTCCCCTCAACATCAAGAACAATGTTACCAATCAGAATGTACAAACAATACAATTCTCAGGGATCGACAAAATCCCCACATAGATCATATAGTAAAGAAAGTATGGATTGTGACACTGACCACATAGTTGCCAACCTCAGTCTAGAAGATTCAATAAATAACTTAAATACTTGAAACCATTTAACTGTGCGCAAACAAATGAACTCAATCTCCTTTTGAAAGTTACCTACAAACGATCAACTTAAAAAGTATGTATAAAAAAAGATCCTGCACTGAACAACTACTAGGGTTTAGTATGCCATTAAGTCAAATAACCTAACAAATCATATAAATATTCAATACGTAAATATCTATAAACATGATTTGGCATTAATTTACCTACAAGGGTTGTTATGCCATAAATACCAACTATTCTAACTGAGTAGATAAAACTATTGACGTTGGATAGAATGCTTGAAACCATTTAACTGTGTGCAAACAAATGAGAAATAGCTTGTTTAAAATGCTTCCTACAATCATATATACACAATATGTATGTATAAAGTGGATTTGGCATTAAATAACCTACAAGGGTTGATATGCCATAAAACCAAATTAAACCAAACAAATCATATATAATATGCATAAAGTTGAATTAGCATTAAATAACCTACAAGGGTTGATATGCCATAAAACCAAATTAAACCAAACTAAATCACAAACAAAGGTCTTTCAGATGTGGACAGAAATAAGTCTTACTCAGAAGCTACGCATTATGTATTTGGCTGGGTAGATAAGAAATATAAGTAAACATGAGAACTGAGTTGTTAAAACAATTTATTGGTTTGACAGGTTTTGCGTAAACGGCTTCATTAGATACTTCGAAATTGTTTTAACAAGCTTCGTTAGGGTTATTCATCATGGAAATTGGCGCACACTGAACGCCAAATGCTTGAGATCTTTTAAATTTTAACCAGGAAAATTATTCGAAAATCAGTTCTGTGATTACAATTATTGCTGTTTGATATAACGAAGGGTTATAATTGAAAATAATATAGTTTATCATATTTACCAACCCCTCCCCTCGGGCAGGATATGACAAAAAGGTCAATTTTTTAAGCGGAGTTTAACAGGTTTCAATTCAGAGTTTTCCATCTCCTAGATTAGTTGCCTCACCAAGGCTGAAGAACCCAGTCTGTCCTACCAGTCTGTCCTACTATTTACCCATAGCGGGAGGGAGAATAATTGGATTCATACCTTTCCCAAGAGTTATTAGTGCTATGTGAACTGCAATCAGTCTCGCCCAGGGTTTGAACTCATGGCGCTGTGTCCATTTCCTACGACGATAACCATTACAACACGGGCACCTCCGTTAAAAAAATATAGTTTATGATGAATTAATAATTCTATAAAATATACTTGATGGAAGTAATTGTCATTTACATTTCTGTTGTTTTCGAGATCATTAAAGTTATTAACCGCCTTCAATACCCTGCAGTGCTTATTTATTTTCTTTTTTTAAGAGCTCTTGATGTTTTTCCACTGTAACTTTGAGTTATTTTTTCTTTCTGGGTATTTTGTACACACCTGCTTCGGTGATGATTTCATTTCTGTATTTTCTTTCTTTTTTTAATATAGTATCGATCGACTGAGAGTTCCTTGTCACGCTGAGGATATTGAGATTTTGTAAATTTCGTTAAAGTTTGTTTGTTGTCGAGCATGTCGGTAATATCAAGTGTCTAGTCATTTCGTTATTTTTCTATATTTTCCTTTCCTTTTTTGTTGTTTGTATATTTTCTGTGCTTTTCATTCAACGTGGAGTCTGAATGAAATAGGAGAGTTGAGTAATCTAATGTTGTTTTCGATGTATTCGTGTTTTTATTTATAGGATGAACGCAGAGACTTTTACTAGGTGCAGTTAAATAGAAACCTATTAATATTCCTGTTTTTTTCTTTTTCCTATGAAGTGAATAGAAATGTATGTGGTCATTTTTGTTTCTTGATCTGCGGCATACATCTAATTCTAATATGCAGTCATTCCTGTTTAATATGATGCAGAGGAAAGAGAATGCTTTTGTTTGCTGCTGTCTTATAAGTAAATTCTATGCTTACTTCTGTTATATTGAATGTTTCTGTGAAGTTTCATTTTTTGGTTTTAGGTAGAGATATAAGTTAGGCGCGCTCACCCCCTCTCTCTCTCTCTCTCTCTTTATATATATATATATATATATATATATATATATATATATATATATATATATATATATATATATATATATATATAAACAAACTACTAAGCAACCACAAAAAATAACAACTGCAAATAATAGATATAAAGGAATAAATTCATTAAGAACAATTTAATGAACTGATAAATAAATAATTAAATAAAGAACAAATAAAAAGAAAATATAAATAAAGACAAATAAAATAAATAAATAAACTTAAATTAATAATATTGAATTATTACTATTTTATACTTATTCATTCATAATAATGAAAATAACAACAACTGCAACAACAGCTATAATGATAATGAACCAATAATGAATAAATAAATGAATAAAGAGTGTTTAACGTCGGTGATACAGCATATATATCTAAATTAGGTTATCGTAGACAATATGAGGGTTTGTTTCTCGCCGATATGATCAACAGAACAAGTGGTTTCCACGAGTTGAGTAACCTTTTAAATACTGTCGGGTGGACATTATAGGAAAAGTGATCTAGTTTGTGGAGCATTCTGGGAAAAGCAGTCTAATTTTTACAGCATTGTTATTTACATAGCTATATAAAATTAATTTTATGATTTTTAATCTATTTACTCTACTATGTTTAATTTATTATTTTCTTGTATTTTTATTCATCATTTTTCTGATTCTAAGTTTTTTCCACTATCTCGAGTTGATGGTTTTTCACTGGAGTCTGAGTGACAGCAAGTCTCCGCGGGTCACCAAGAGACTTGTAATTATCCGAGGCGATTTTATGATTTATTAATTTTTTTTTTTATGTAGAATTTATTATTTTCTAGTGTTTTTATTTATTATTATTTTTCATTGCGAGTTTTTTACGTCAATTTTATCTTGCTGTTTTTCACTAAATTTTGAGTAACAGAAAGTTTCTTCTGGTCTCCAAGACTCTTCTAAGTATTCTATCTGGTTTTAACAGCGCTGTGGTCATGATGGCATTGATTCTTCCACTGATCTCCAATTTCTCCAATCTATTTTCTCAGCTCTTGGAGACCATCCCAACCACACCAACAACAACTGGTATTACCCTCACTATTATTATTATTATTATTATTAATTTATTTTTCAATTTTTTTATTTTTAGTCTTTGGAGTCGTTAGTTTTTCCAGAATGCCGCACAAACTAGATCATCACTTCCATTATGTGCTACGCAACAGCGTATAAAGAGATAGCCACCACTTGGTAAGCACTTGGTTTGATGATCACACAGGCAAGAAAGAGACAGTCACCAAATGCTCATGAGTCAGTGTTAACGCTATCATACCTTTTATATATATGTGTGTATGTGTGTGTGCGTGCGTGTGCGTATGTGTGTGTATGCAAAATGACATTTGAAATTTTGAGGAATTGACAAATGACGGGCAAACCGAAAAGAAACATTATTTGCTCATCCTTTGTGTGTAACACACTTTGGATGACCGCTGCATATATTTTCGAGGAAATCTAGTTCGAAAAAGAAGGTGGTAACATAGTGTTAGGTAATGTTATGCTAGATGGTCATATTTCCCCTATGTTTGTGTTATACATGGTAGCATTTTTATTTTTCATTTTCTTATATATCTACTCTGCCAAAACTCACTTTTTCCACAAAGATATTTTTTCTTCACTGCTGAAGCTTCATCGACTCATCTTTTTTTATTATTGAAATAAAAATAAACAAATACAAAACAATCGAAGAAAAAAAACTCTAATAATAAAATTTTTCATCTTAGGGGAGATCTTTGCGAGCAGAACACCATACAATCTTTCTTTCGCATCTTCAGCTCGCAATCAGCAACATTTCCTCTGTTATATCGCCTACAGATAACCACTAGGTAGAGATATCCATCGTTAATTGCTTGCTTAACATGTATACACAGAACAAGTCAGTGTCTGATTTTACTGAGAACTGGATGATGAAATATTTAGTAGCGCAGAATCTTTTACTGACGCTGACTACGCAGATGATCTAAGACTTCTTGCAAATACTTTAGCAAAATCTCTGCAGCAGGTAGAAAGAGCTGCTGCGTGCACTCGGATAAAATAGAATTTTCACGTTTAAAACAAAATGGTGCCATTTCTACATTAAACGACAAGCCTCTGAAATTAATGGACCAGTTCACATATCTCGGTAGTAATATCTCATATATTGAAAAAATTGGTAAGGCATAAACAGGTTAACCACCATATGAAAATCTGATCTCTCTGGAAAAACGGAGCAGGAATTCTTCCTTGCTATAGCCGTGTCAAGACGACTGTGTGGCTGCACTAGTTGGACTTTAACGAAACGCTTGGAGAAAAAAACTATGCGAGAATTACTCAATGATATTGCATGTTGTCGTGGAAGCAGCACCCCGCAAAATAACAGCTGTACGGCTATTTACCTCCAATCTCACAAACCAACCAAGTAAGACGAGCTTGATATGCGAGACACGGCTAAAAGCAGAGTTCTTTGAAGAGAAATTTACTTTTGAAATTTGTTTGTAAATCTGTCAGAATTTGTTCATAATGCACGTTAGTAACTACGTTAGTAAATACTCATTTGCGTAAAAAAGCAATGGGTTACGACTTGAGGCGATATTATATGGACATTGAGGCGTTCCATTGTTCTCAAGTGGCTTAGTCCATTCTCAGGACAGTGATTGGTTGCTGCCCCAGCAAATGGTTATATTCGTGTGGGTATACACTGACTTGATTGAGATGTTACAGGCTCGGTATTGAGTTACTGCCTGTTTTGCTAGTTTTTTTGTGAATTTGCTGAGAACGCGTTCGGATTTTTTTTTTTTTTTTACTGTGGTTCAGAACTCGAGTTACGGCCATTTTTTTTGTCGGGCAGCTGGACGCTAGCTGCTCTCCATTTCTCTATTCACTAGCTCCAGCTGTCAGACCACAGTGGTACAGCTGGCTGCGATTGTGTGTTTGTTTCTAAACAAATGACGCCGTGCTTCCACTCATCAGTAATTCCTTCACATTTTTCTTTTCTCAAAAACAAAATGCCCTCCCCCAAAAAAGATACTCATTTCAAACCACCATTCCCCCTAATATTTGCTTTGTACGACTATGGAGAGTTCATCAACACCATCACAGCCACCAACAGTTAATTTCCAGAAGCTTTTTTCACAGACTCCTTGGAATAAAACAGTGATCAACAAGAAGTTTTCCCTATGAAGCCGGAAGAAAGGGCTTTTGTCAACAACAGTGAATGGCCAGCCCTCACAGTTTCTCCGCGAGAAACAGCTCAGTTGATCAGTCCAATACCACGAGGACAAAGGCCGACTGAAGCTTCAAGCCCTTCCTCATCGCTGGTCTCCTGGAAAGTAAAGCAGACGAGTTCAGAGGAATATGAACAAGACAGGGTGGGCGAATATGCTCCTTACTTTCATGGAAACACCATCTTGCCCATCCACATTGGAGTCCCGGATTCTCTTGCTAGTCATTGTCGATATCAAGAGCAAGAGACTGGTGGGCTTGAAAATAGAGTCTTTCGAGAAATTACTCCGCACAGCACAGTATTTTTGCGGACGAAGCTTTGCAACCTGGGATGTCCTGCCGCCCTCCCAAAACCTTGCGGTCAAACTGTCAGAAAATTGTATCACTACAAAATTCTTCCGGCTTCAGTCGGAGTATATGGGGACACATAGGATCCATGTGACGCTCTGCCATGTCCCGGCTATTTTACCAGGAAATGTGGTAGCCTCCTTCCTCAGTGCCTATGACAGAGTGGAGGAGGTGACACAACTAAGGGCGCTGCCGGGGCAGCACACGAGAATTATGTGTTCCGAATATGCCTTAATAGGGAAGACTTCCAAGCCATCCCGAACATCATTTTCTGCCGGGATAGGCAGATGATTGTGGTTGTAGAGGGCAGGCGGCCGCACTGCTGGATTGCAAGCAGGTCGGTAATCTGTAAAAAGCCTGTCTTCTGAAAGCAACAAGACCTCCTGATCCTCGGGAACCAGAAGATACCACCGCAGCCGCCGGCACAAAAACTGAGTTGTCAGAATGGAAGCAAGTCACCCGGAGGGGAAAAACAAAGAAGCTGCAAAGGCGTCAGCTTCATCCAACTCACCAACAAGAAAGGAGACTGACCCAGCATCCCCTCCGGGGAACTAAAAAAAAACATCATCCCGGAAACCACTCCCGTCACACCAGCAAGACCAGCACCAGACCCCAGAATCATGACTCCCACATCACCAAGACCATCACCAGCTCCCAAAACTTCACCAAGATCACCAAGACCAGCCTCTGCAACAACTTCACCATGGAACAACTCATATCCCCCCTGCCCACAAATAACTTAACTACCGGCAAAACGCCCAGAGAAACCCCATGGACACGTCCACAAACTTGAAAAGAAGGGACAGTGGAGAAGGGTAGGCTAAAAAACTCTGCCCTTCCGGACGCAAAAACCCTCCTAACTCCCAACAATCATCTGAATCATCCGAACAATCCCCCATGCAATAACCCTAAACCCCTAAGCAGCCTATTCCCCATCAATCAAAAACCCATCCCCAGACCCCTCCACATACCCCAACTCATGTTCTCTCACCACCCAAGACACACAGTACAACTCATTCAGCCGAAAGGCCCTCATCACCCAATACCAAGACTCTAAGCCGGTGAAGAGCCAAATCTCTCGCACAGGCGAAGCGAAAGGACGCTATTCATGAAGCAGTGGCTCTCTGTTCTATGGAGCTGGTAACCATCTAGGACTTCCAGCTCCAAAAAACACATAAGCCACTGTAAAATCTGAAAAAATTGAAAAAAAGTGACAAATCCATTGAACTTTACGGGTGCACCCATGGTGACTACCTTCATCCGCTCGGCTGACAGCCGAACTCAGGGAGTTTGGGACTTTCTGAATAAGGCTTGCCAAATCGATGTGGATGTAAGGCTGGCGGGATTGGAGCACCTCTCTTTGAGAAAAATGTAGGCATACAGTTCGGGCATACTGTTAAGCACAGTATTAGGGACTTCGCCACCAAATACAGCAAACAGCTCAATCTAGATAGGGTCAAGAAGGCAAAGTCTTTAGACGATAGGCTTTCCCGGGCGGTGGAGTGGGGGATTCCCTAGTCGAAGATTTAGCTAGGTGGGACCTTGAGCGTGAGGTTAGTGAACGCTACAAGGGTTTTGTAGTTAGATCTTGGTTTAAAAGATTTCCCAGCGAAGCCGTGAAATGTAACGCATTCGCGCGTGAGGAAGAAGTATGAAGGTTTCCCTATCGGTACATCGAGTTCAAGTCCCCCGAGGGGGACGTGCTATGGTCAGATCGTAAGATGCGCGGGTTCTTTCGGGTGCACTTCCGTGATCGCTTTGTCCGTTCTCCTGACCTCTTGATTCAGGAATTTGGCAGCTATTTAGCTGACTTCCCCCGCCTTGGGGAGGCGGAAGCGGTTAGCTGTGGAGGGTTGGTTTCTGAATGCGAAGTACGAGATGCGTTGAAGCAGGTCGGCCTCACCAGGTCGCCGGGACTGGATGGTTTTCCCAACAAAGTGTACTTGAGGATGTTGCACATATTTGTGGCTATTCTGACGGATGTGTTTAACCATTGGTTTGCCCAGAGAGTCACCCTGGTAACATTACCAAGGGTGTGATCAAAATACTGAAAAAAGGAAGCAAGCATGTTTGGAAGGGCTTAGATGTCTATTCAGAGTTAAGGGTTTTTGGACCTGATCGGACCTGAGCAGAACTAAGCTGTGAAAGGAAGATCGATCCAAGACAACTTGCATCGGGTATGCGTGGTCCTAGAGGGTTTAAAAGACGACACTAAAGCCACGCTGATCAATTTGGATCAGTTCAAGGCCTTCGATAGGGTAGAACATCGGTTTTTAACGAAGGTTTTGGAGACCAACCGATTTAAACCGGAGTTCCGCAAAGGGATCAGCATGATGTATCACAACCCCCAGTCTCTGGTGCAGGCGAACGGGAAGCGTTCCGAAGCATTCGTTCTCGAGCGGTCGGTCCGGTAAGGTTGCCCCTTGTTTCCTCTTCTCTATGTCTTCGCCCTGGAGCCCCTGCTCCGGAGGCTTACAGATAGGACGGCAAATCCGGTCCTGCGTGGAGTCCCGTTTGTCGGCCGTGTTAGAGGGAAGGTTTTCGCATACGCTGATGATATCAGTGTTTGAGTCCCGCCGATAGGACATAAAGGCGGTGAAGAAGGCAGTTAAGAGGTACGAAGAAGTAGCAGGTGCCAAGATCAATTTTGATAAGAGCAAAGATCTGCGACTGGGTGGCGTTCCCCTGCTAGGACATTTCCGCTGGAGTGACGAACCCATCGCATCCTCAGGCAGTAATTCGGGCTCGGCCTTCTACTGGAGCGAAATTGTTTGGAAGTACGTTCCAAGGTTGAATCGCAGATGGGTACCTGGTTTTGAAGGCGTCTTTTCTTATAGCGCAGGGCAGAAGTGTGTGCCGTGTAAATCATGCCCTTGATCCTTTGCTGGTTGTCCGTAATTCCCCTACCTGGGTGTCACTGGTTGGCGCTCATGCAATCTCTCCAAATTACTTTGGTGTGGCCGAAAGCCGATGGTCTGTAGACAGGTCTGCTGCCAACGTCCTCGAAACGGGGGTCTAGGGATGCCTGATCTAGAGATCCACTGGCTCGCTAAAAGACTGGCTTTCCTGGGCCGATTCTTGTCGTGGGATATGGTCTGGGGACGAAAAGTGAAGGATGTCTTTCCTCGTCTGGAGTCTGATCCCGAGGCCAAAGGCCGTTGTAAGCCTAAGCTTGACACACCGTTTCCCCGTGAGTGCTGTAAAGCTCTATGTAACCTTCCTGGGTCCAGTGAACTTTCTCAGTCTCGAAAGGAACTGTATCGGGAGTTAGTGTTGGGTTCCGTTTCGAATCCTCTGGTGGAGCGACTCGGCTGGTCGCTGGAGGAGATTCGCCAGGTTCGGGCTTCTTGAACAACACCGAGTTCTCGCCCACCTAGCGGCTTGCACTGACCGTGTTACCCTTTGCCGATTAGGCATTTAAATCGGGTCTGGTAGACATGCCCGATTGCCTCTGCTACAACAATGACTTAGAGGAAACATCTTTTCACGCCTTCTACAACTGCAAGAGGGTTCGCCTGTTTTGGAGTCACGTCCGGGAGTAGACGGCCCACATCTATCCCAAAGAGCTTGTGCTGCTCGACGTTGGTTATGTCGTGGTCAATGTTGATCCTCCGCGTCGAGGTGAGAAGCTTGTGGTGTTTCTCGCGATCCTAGCTGTGGCTAGAATGGTGATTTGGACGACGCGAAAGAAGGGATTGTATGACGGTGCAAACTTTTCTCATCCTGATCTGATTTTGTTCTTTAGACATTCGCTTAGGGTCAAAATTAGATGTCATAAAAACAATTGGACCGCATAACATTCAAAAAAAGGTCAGTGCATGCAGCGAGCCTGGTCGTACGAAAAGAGGCAATATTGGAGTCATCCTTCTCTCCTATTCCTGTGCATGGCGACGATGGTCCGGGTCCCTCGGGACTCCATCACCGGTATGTAGGTAATTTTTTGTTCCCTTTGTTCCCTAGTTAGTTGTATGATGTGTGTCATTGGCCCCGCCATCTCGTCGTTTAGTTGCCAAGATTTTCCCGTCCCTCATTCTTTTTTCATCCTCACCCTTATTCCAGTCCCATCTTGGAGCTACATAACTGTAATCCATGCCACGTCCTCCCCAGCGTTTCGTTCATCTCATTTGTTTAGACCCACTCCCCACAAAAGCATAGTCCGGCTTGTTTTTGGTCTTTGTGGATATCAGTAAACAGTCGGCTCTCCACATCATAGACGGGGGGACGAGATGGTAACCAAACGGGGAGTTTTTATTTGGTTTCTATCAACTTATTTCCTTTCCCCGGGGTTTTCTCCCTTTCCCATCATTTTTGTATATATTTGTAAAAAATAATTTTTGTATATATTACATTTTTGTATATATTTGTAAATAAATCATTCATTTCATAGTGGTTTTCAATGAGCAAATGTGGTATTTTGGCGAGTGTTGCGCGCCTGTTGATGCAAGCCTGTGTTATTGTATTGTGTGTCTGGGTCAGCGAATGTAGCTTACAAAACATAGTCCAGCATGACTGCTCCCTTTCCCCTCCCCCACCAATACAGTTGATGTTTATATTCAACGTAATTGAAATAAACGGTATTGAGTAATCGCCCATTTTACTTTTTGTCTGTCAGCTGGACGCTAGCTGGTGCCGCTGAACCAGTAAGTGTTGTTATTTATACTACACGTTAGAGTAGTGATTTTTATATAAATCTAAAAAAATTGTTTACTCATCTTAGAAAAAGAAAGTAGTCGTAATTGTATTTAAGAAAACTAACAAATAAAATATTTGGCAGCATAAAATTAAAACAGAAACAGTAAATGCAGATAAAAACTGAATATAATAGTTTTTATTAAAAGATCTGAATTTGTACCAGTCTAAGAAAGACAATACTGCGCCAAATACTAGGGAATTATAAATAATGGATTGCTGCGGAAGATACCTATGGTAAATGAATCATTTTTGGATGATTGATTTTAACTGAATGTTAACCAGTTTATGGTTATTTCATGCCGAGGTTAGAGAATCGCGTTCATTATACGTGCAATATTTTTCGTGTAGTCGTTTCTTTAAAGTTTTTTTCATTCCGTCCAGTCGATTACAATTAACTTTTAAATAGGTCTGAGAGAAATGTCCCATAGATGGGATCCTGGTAGGTACTATCACTCCGTGTGTTGGAGTACTTGTGAGTAATGGCAATGGAGGGGTACGCTACTATCCCCAGATCTCAAGAACTAAAGCCTTACGATTAGATGCCGTTTAGTGACATACCCAAGTATTTCCTACTATTCATTCGTATCTTATTGCAAAGTTGATGGAGTTGGTTGTGGTCTACGACATATCGACCTTTTTAGGTTATTTAATGCCAATTTCTATTCATACATATACGTTAAATACATATAGTTTGTAAACAAATAGTTCGAAGGGAATGATTTTTCAACGAGCTCGAGCTCATTTGTTGGCACACAGTTAAATGGTTTCAAGTGGAGAAAATAATCAAATAGTTTTATTTAACCCAATAACGGGACCCTAACAGTAACTACCACTCCAGGTCAGAGGAAACATGGGAGTAAGAGCAATGTAGGAGTACGTCATATTCCCCAAAGCTCTAAGACTAAAGCGTCACTGTCAGATTGTTTTGTGAACACTCTTCGGAGTAGGGGGGACTGAGCATTTTGCAGAGATTCTGCCGGCGTATTTTACAACCCAAGTTGACTAAGCTGTCTTGTTGCAAGTAACTTATAATACAAGTACTTTGTGTTGCATATTGACCTTGACAGAGCCGTCATGTTCCAGTAGTATAAACAGGATGACAGCGATGTGTCGGTGTAAGCGGCTCTCAAATGTTGACAGGCAGAAGCGGATCGCATGGCCTGACAACAGGAAACACGTAGGCGTTGTGAAATCGTATATGCAGACACCCATAGCAGTCACGGGCCTTCACAGAGATATACAGTCACGCGAGCAGCCAGCGAGTACCCAGAGGCGGACAGTGTCAGAATATTGCACAACGTGTTTAAGAAGATATGGGTCAATATAGCAGTCCTCTGTCTGTTGTCGGTCTCCCTGTCTCCCTCACACTTACAGTCAACGTCAGAGTCTTTCGAAAAATAAAGTGAGGGTTATATTTTTAACTAAGAGTTATGATTCGTTCTTTCATCATTATACTTTGTAAACAATTTTAGTCATTATAATAACCATTCTTAATGTCGATAATTTGCATACACTTAATCGGTTTCAAGCATTTTAATCTAATTCTATTAGATAATAATCATTTGTTTCCAGAAAATTAAATGGTTTCTAGTATTCTTATCCAATATTAATGATTTTGAAACAGATCTATTAAGGAGGAAGTCCTAGTGGCGTAACGTGCTGGACTGTGACATCTTAGTAAACACTTTCACTTTCGGACTAAAAACCTTGAAAAGCGTATGAACTTCCTTATCTCTCCCCATGTATGGACTAAATTGTAGTTGGCTTAATGAGTTGAGTGTTCGCCACTGGTCCGGGAGACTGGAGTTCAATCCCAGGTCGAGTCATACCAAAGACTCAAATATGGTTCTTGATGCCGCCTTGCTTAACACTCAGCATTGTAAGGATCAGGTGTTGTGGAACAATCAAGGTAAAGGAATGGCGCCCTCTCCTACACTTCGGTGTAGTAGCTATTGAAAAGGGAGCCTTCGGGTCACCCTCGACTAATTTCGCTAACTTTACTTTACTTACTTTTATTCTTCTACAAGTATGGTTTTTACGTTAAATAACCCATGAAGGTTTATATGCCATTAAACAAAGAAACCAAATCAAACCAATGCAGACCCTAACAAGTATTATTACTACGAGTCAGTGTTGCCCAGATTTTGCTTCTTTATCAGTAAATAAACTAATAACAGATTAGACGCAAAACATTTTTAGTAAATTGATGAACATTCTGGCCTCATAAAATATTTTTTAAACAAACTGGATTAAATCATCTAAATTTATGGTATATATTTCCAAGCCAAATGTAGAAGAAAAGGATAATGAAGAGGTACTCCCCACTTACCACTCACCACCGGATGCATATCCAAGGACAACCGGTTTTTTTTTTTGGAAGGTCTTACTTCTCTGCAAGGGATAGCGTCAGTATATTCTCAGTCCCACCGACTGGGTGAGAACCATTTTTCCTTGTGAGTCAGATTCGTAACTACGAACCTGTCAGAGTTGCATTTCTCTTCAGAGATTTATCGATTTTAAATCGTTCAACTTCTTCTTGGAAGGTACAAACTGCATCGCCTAGTGATTTACGCTTCGTCAATGCACTTCCCCCATCAGTCATGGCTGCCAAAAACATTCAGATCAGACGTCTACCAAAAAGAAAATATTCCCGAAAATATTCACGAAATATGGAATTAATTGCTACATTTGTGAGTGCATCGAGTTTCAAGAAAGTCGTAATAGAAAATATCGATCTTAGGCAAGGTTCTATTCTTATCTGTAGATATAAAACTGTGGGATGTCACTGTAAGCATGTTTCGTACAGGGAGAAAATATCTCGAGAGCCACCATTTCGCTCCTCTTCCGTCTTGCAATAGTCTGAGATTGAAAGCTTTTAACTCTTCAGAGAATTCAGTTTCCACTTATAAACAGAATCACACACACATACACACACACACACACACACTCTCTCTCTCTCTCTCTCTCTCTCTCTCTCTCTCTCTCTATCTCTCTTGCTCCTTCTCACACATACACATAAGACGGCTGTAGCAACAACTGACATGATCGATGGTTACCTATTTTTCCTTCGTCGTGACGTTGTTTATAATTATATCGGTTTATCGCTACTACCACGGAAGTCACCATTTACGAACAGTATAATAGAGGATCAGTTTTTTCCGTTATAACGGCGAATCATGTTATAATTACTTCTACTACCCATGGAAAAAAAATTATAGAATTAGAACACTTATGTTCACTTAAGATGGGTTTTTTTTGTTTGTTTCTGTGGCAGTAAATAAACTGATAACATTTTTTTATTCAATTAATAATCATTCTGCCTCCATAAAATATTTCTGGAAAAACTAGATTAAATCATCTAAATTAAGGGTATATTTTGTCCATGTTAAATGTAAATCTCATGGATCAACGCAATTTTGAGGACAAAATTATGGAATCACATTATGGAATCACATTATAAACGAATGCTGTCAACTGGCTCAGAATGATACAAAACAAAATCATGACTGGGAGGGAAAAGTGAAACTGAGAGAACTAGATATCAGAGGAAGATCTGAGACTATCAAGACCACAGCACGGTTAAAATTAGAATACTTAAAAGAGTCCTAGAAACATGAGAAGACTTGCTGCCACTTAGACTCATATAAAAAAACACCAGTTAAAACTGGTGTGAAAAATTGCAAATATTGTATATATATATATATATATATATATCAAACCCCGCTGCACAAGCAGGATGCAACACAGGGCAAATTTTTAGGTGGGGTTTAACAGGTTTAAATACAGAGTTTTCCTTCTTATAGAACGGTTGCCATACCAAAGTTAAAGAGTCAAGTCTGTAGTACAATTTACGCATACTTATCTTTTATTGGAATCATTTTGAGATGAGGCTTCTTAATGTGAGAATTAATTTTAATTTATTGCGGACTTCTTTGTCCTCATCTTGTTTTTTTTTTTTGTTGTGTTGTTTCTTCTTTCATTACGTTTCGGCCAAATCGGTAAATCACCTGAAGAAGGCCAGAGGTGAAATTTGGCCGAAACGTAGTGAAAGAAGAAACAACACAAAAAAACTACCAAGATGAGGACAAAAAGTCCGCAATAAATAAAAATTAATTCTCACAATGTACGCATAGTTGGAGGGAGAATAATTGAATTCATAGCTTATATATGATTGTCCCACCTTCACAGACAACTGCTAAGTCGGCTGGGGCTGTAGAATAGACCGACTGCTTCACTGCAGAGGGATAAATCCTCCAAGGAATGCTCTAGATATGACACTAAACAATCTGCTGGTGAGGTTCGAGTAATGCTGGAGCTTTGGGGAATTCGGAGCATCCCTTCATTACCATTGCTTCCAGGTCTACTCTGTCCCGGAGGGTCCTATCTAGGGGTCAAATAGAACTAAAATGTGTACATAGGCTAAACTGAACTATTTGAAATGGAACTGTTTTAATATTTAAACTCCGTACTTATGCTAACCTGAACTGCTTAAAATAGAACTGTTTTGACATGTAAACTGCTTACTTATGCTAAACTGAATAGTTTGAAATAGAAATGTTTTTGACACTTAAACTGTGTAATTTCATTTAAACTGCATACTTATTGTAAACTGAATTGTTTGAAATGGAACTGTTTTTGACTATGAAACTGTACTTACACTAAAGTGAATTGTTTGAAATAGAACTGTTCTGACATTTAATTATGTGTAAACAAAATCTATACTTATACTTAACTGAATTGTTTGAATTACAACTGTTTGACTAAACTGAATAGCTTTTGACGAATCAACTGCGTACTCATGCTAAACTGAATAGTTGGAAATAGAAATATTTATTTGTATAAAAATGGATTTGGCATTAAATAACCTACAAAGGTTGATATGTCATGAAACCCAACCAACCAACCAACTTCTCAGATGATTACTGTTTCTATATTATCATAAAGAAGAGAAAAAAGAAAATAAACATTTGTCCATCTGGGGATTAATGTGGCAAATGGTTTTACAATACGAATACTACTTTCTGAGTGATTGTGATTATACACCAGAGACAATCCGAGGCAAAATAATTTATAATCCCTCAATATTGTTGGATATAATGAAATTTCCTTATCATTATGGTACTCTGCTTACTTGAGCCTTTGTGCTATCTTATTGACCCCGCTGTTTTTCCGCGAAACCCTTATGCTCTTTTGCCTTCCTCTCATTCTGCTAGCTCATACCTTCCGAGTTTCTGCATCCCAAAGAATAGCGGGACTTATTATGAGGCTTCACTCTCCTAGATCCTTTGTTGTTTGAATTCAGTTTTTCCTTGGTATTTAACCTATAGTGGGAATATATATATATATATATATATATATATATATATATATATATATATATATAGTGGAGGTGCCCGTGGTGTAATGGTTATCGTCGTAGGAGATGGACACGGCGACACGAGTTCAAACCTTGGACGAGACTGATTGCATTTCAAAGAGCAGTGATACCCTTGGGAAAGGTATGAATCCAATTATTCTCCCTTCAACTATGGGTAAATAGTCTTGGTGAGGCAACTAGTCAAGGAGAAGGAAAACTCTGAATTCAAAACTGTTAAACTCCGCTTAAAAATTGACCTTGTGTCATATCCTGCCCGAGCGGAGGGGTTGGATAAATATGTATATATATATATATATATACGCGTGCGTGTGTATATTTATATGTATATACATATATATTTCTTCAAACACGCTGTTATGGGCACTCCATTAAGTACGCACACTTCCGATGTATCCATATTTGTATTTATGTCTGCGCTAAAAATTGGGAATGATGCAACGAGACAATTTTTGTCCAGTATTTTTTTTACTCGACCACAAAATTTTTGAAGCATTTTATCTTTGATTACGCCGTTCTGTAAATGTTTCATGTTTTAGAAAACAAATTCAACAAAACCAGATAGTAGTTTTATGATAATTGAAGACATCAAACCAGACGAACTGGCCCCATAATGTTGGCAAACGATTACAACAGCCAATCCTATCAAATAGTGCGTCAATAATGAAAAGGCACTGAGATTAAGTACGCCAGGTTATGCTGACTTAGCTTTAAAACCATTAATGAAGTAAATGTATATTTTAACTGCACAGTAGCAACTACAAAAATATATACCTTCGATACAGTGAACTTAAAAGGAATTAGGAAAAGCTCTTCAAAAAGATTTCTTTATTAAATGTTGCAAAAAGTATTTTAGAGGAATATCTACCTAACTTACTATCTATGTATCTATCTATTTTAATCTGGTCTTAAGTATATATATATATAGCATTCGCGTCCAAAGCATGGCTAAATTAAAGTTAGAGAAGTATATATATATATATATATACTTCTATACTTTATATTAACCAGAGTAGCCATCCATAACTTTAGTGGCAATTCAGCATTATTTTTTATATAATAATATAAAATATTATGTGCATACTTCCCTTAATATATATATATATATATATATATATATATATATATATATATATATATATATATATATATATATATATATATATATATATATATATACGTGCCAACGAATACCGTTGTTGAAAATAGATTTGGTGGCCGAGTTCAAATCCTTGACGAGGTCGTATGTTTCACTTCTCGGGAAAGACATCTATATATCTTTTTTCTTCACTACAATGGGTAAATAGTTGGATAGGCTTGATAAGGCAATCGGTCTTGGAGGAGTAAAAACTGAAATTCAAAACCTCATGAGTGTTTCAGGAAAATATATAGCACATTGGTGCACGATTCTTCTGATGGTAACTCATCCAAAATGTTTATCTCGTCCAACAAAAACTTTTGTAAAATTAGCAAATTACCCCTCTAAGCATTGTTACAATTCATTGCTGAGCACTTGAGAACTCATATGTCACATACCTCAGAGAACTATTATATATATTGTAAAGGGTTAGGTTGCTTGTAGGCAACTGAATTCTTAGGGTCAAACTCCTGATTCTACATATGTAATTTGGTTGGCAAAACTTTTGGCCTCCACTCGGCTACGGCTGTAGAATATACCGACTGCTTCTCTGCAGATGGGTAAGATGACCCTCCAGCGAATGATAGGGTTCTATCTATGCGTCAGAACGAACTGTTTGACATTTAAAGTATGTGCAATCATATGACTTACGTTAAATTGAATTGTTAGAAGTAAAATTGTTTGATCATTTGATTGTGTGTAAACAAATGACTGATGTTTAATTGAATTGTTAGTGATTTATATTAATACTTGGAATCATTTAGCTGCGTGTAAACGAATGAATAGTGTTGAATAAAATTATTAGGGTTAAATAACAATACTTGAAACTCTTTAGCTGTATATCTTATTGAAATGTTGGTATAACCTAGCTATAGTTGGAACTATTTGATAATTAGCAAATAAATGAGTTCAATAAATTTACTTTTTAATAGCAATATTTGTAACCACTTCACTATGTGCAAACAAATGATTAATAGTAAATAGAATTATTCGTGTTCGATAGAAATACTTGAAACCATTTAACTGTGCGCAAAGAAATGAGCTCAGGCACATTAAATAAAATTTTCAACAAAATGTTTACAAATCATATACATTTGATATATATGTATGCTGTGGCGGAATCACCTACTAATGGTCTCAACCACTCTCCATAAATACCGGAAGACGTAGCAATACGAAGTGACGTTCCAGTTCTGGAAGTTAACCTTGTCTCTGTGCGGTTATGCGAACCAGTTTACCGTCCTATGTTCTTGTAACCAACCTTTTTACTTGTTAATATATGTCTATATTATAACCGTGGCCTTCTGTTCTCTTTGTGACCCTTTTCCTGGCCCATAACAATGTATAAACATGATTTGGCACTAAATAACCTAAGATGGTTGATATGCCATGAAACAAAACAAAACCAAACTGTTTGGACGTGAGAAGATTACATGAGAGGATGATATTGGTAACGTCTCTGAAGACGACACTAGGACAAGTAGGACGAGGGTTAAAGCGTTTTTGAGTGATAAGTACTAAAAAATAGCAAAGAACTAACCACGTACTTAAGCACCTCTCTAAAATTTTTTATTAAGATCACGTTCTAATAGGCCCTAGTCAAGATTGAGACATGAAGAAACGGACCAAAGAAATATCCCTATTTCATGACCAGGACGCTGCCACCGAGTCATACGTCTCTACTGAAGCTCCTAAAAAGATAATAGATAAACTTTTAACTCCTGTGTTTTCTGTTGAGTATTATCCACAAGACAGTCACTGCAGGTGTTTTGGTTTGCCAATGTTTTGCTTTTCTTGTGTTTTGTTTTGCCGGTGCATATATATATATATATGCATGTATGAGCGTTTGTGTATTCAGCTGAGAAGCGGGGATAATTGTGGAATTATTACTATAGTTATGGATAAGGGTTATCGTCGTAGAAGATGAATTCGGCAACTCAAGTACAAATACTATGTTAAGCTGTTTGCTTTTCTCTTCACACTAATGCTCTTGAGAAAACCAAGAATCCATTTCGTTTCTCACCATTTATGTGAATGGCAGACTTTACTTTTTAGCCTTCGTATGGCAACCAGTTTAAGAGAAGGAAAACTCTGGACTGAAACCATCTGCTTAAAAACTTGACCTTGAGTCACCGCCTGCCCGTGGCACTGGAATTGGGTAACTACATCCAACTAAAACACCTGTGATTCCGGTTCAAATCTGTTGCGTCTATTGAGGGCTTTTTCCGCGTTGTTTTCACTCTCTTTATTTGTGTTTGATATTAATGACCATCCGTTATTGTCTAGTTTTATCTTAATATCACCTAATTGGAAAAAATGTATAATATTTTCCAAACTACTCACCAAGACCTTACAAATTTGGACGAACTGGGCAAATTGGAATTACTATATTCATTTTCCTTCTTTATTTATTTTACATTGATCATCATCATCATCATCATCATCATCATCATGTCGTGCTGGTAGCACGGATATCCCTGACCCTCTCTCGCCATTTTTCCCTATCGTTCATCGCCTCAGGCAGGTCTTCTGGACAACATCCCGTATCCTCACATAGTTGCTGAATGTATGTTCGCGCTGGTCGTCCTGCTTTTGCACAGCCATGTGTGGGGGTCCATAAGAGTACATCACTTATGAGTTCATCTCAGCTTCTCCGGCAGTGTCCTGCATGTCTGGTTCGTCTAACTTGATTATTTTACATTGATAATCTGCCATTAATGCTTTTGCAAGGCCCTGCAGGTGACTTTGTTGCTTTGCAATATGCACCCTAGGCTCACATCCTTAGCCACTTTGCAATTGGACAGTTAAGAAACTCTTTTTTTCAATTTGGATTTTTTTTTTCATACTCCAGGTTTCTTGAAAAGTACGCTAAATATTTCCAAATTTGGGCTCAGGCGGGAGTCCACTCCTTAGGCCAAGGTCATTAAATAGCTTGTATATATATATATATATATATATATAGAGAGAGAGAGAGAGAGAGGCTATTTAACACCCCAACATTATAATTCCTCCAATGTTCAGTATAATTGATGAAATCTTTCTAGACTTGGTATTTTAGAATGAAATAATTTGATTTGGATGGAAAGGTTCGATCAGAAATGAATAATACTACAGGCTTGACTTACATGGTGCCTTCAATAAGTTTCCAGATTTTTTTGTAGAGACATTTAAAATTGTCGTAGTCTCTCGAATATTCTGTATGTTATTGCTATACATCTTATGAGATGACTGACCAATGTTTATGATATCAGCTTCAAATGAACTGCTACAGCAGCAATTGGAATACACACTTCTAAAGCCTGATTGTCACAGCTGGTGAATTTCAAAAATGCAATCTGCACGGGAGGAAGAATGATATGCAATAAAATTCTGTTTTAAACTTGGAGAAAATGCCACAGAAACGTATGGAATGCTCCAGACTGCTTTTCGACCACCTTGCATGAATCGAGCATGAGTTTTTGAGTGGCATAAGAAATTCAAGGAAGACAAGGAGTCTGTGAGGGATGATTAGAGGTGTGGGAGGAGTAAGGAAGTCAATACACCAGAGTTGATTGGCCAAACGGTTAGGGTTAGGTTTACTATGTTGAGGTTTTAAGGGAGTTCAGGAAGAGATTCCGTCGGAAGATGCCAGTACTCTTCAAATTGGGTCAGTGGCATTTCTACCAGGACAATACACCAGTCCACAACTCCAACCTTGTCACAGACTATTTGACCAAGATGGGCATCAAGACAGTTCTTCAGCCTCCCTATAGTCCAGACCTTGCTCCCTGTGACTTTTGCTTATTTCCCTAAGCTCAGAGGCTGTCGTTATGAGACAATTGAGGAGATGAAAGAGGCTGTGACGAAGGTCATTGACACGCTCACTCTAGAGAATCTCCATGGGGCCTTCCAGAAGAGGAGATTACTTCGAAGGGGACTAGAGTTTCAATAAAAGTGCCCATACGAAAAAAGTCTGGAAACTTATTTAATGATCCTCGTACCTAGACTTGTTCCTTTGTTTTGCGTCAGCTAGATTTTACCTGTAACCTGTTATTCGTCTTTTGCATTAGAGCTCTTAGATCTAACATACTGCACATTATTTTCTACAAAATACATATTTACTATTACATTATTACATATTTGAATTATATATCGCTTAATGGATATTAAAAATGATAATTCTTACCAATTACCGTTTACTTTTTTTACGTTTTACCAGGTATTTAATACTTTTTACTCTTTCCTCTTTACCTTTCAACTTTTTTATTCCTCAATTCACAGTACATGACCGAGGCATTAAGAGAAAATTACTCCTAACGGAATAAACCCCGTTAAATATAAATCTCTCTAATCCTGTCCGACAAACAATAGCATCATATCAAGACAGGTTTTTCGTCGTGTTTTCAGGGCCTTCTATAATGAAATACCAGTAATGATATTTTCCATCAAGAGAAACCGTTCGATTATTTTTATTTAGACATCGATGGTTGAGTTTCTTTGCTTAATGACATATCAACCCCTGTGAGTTATACAATGCAAACGCCATCCTTGTGGAACAGTTGTAGCACTATTTAATCCATAGCTGGGGAATAGGAGAGTTCATGCCTTTCTCAAAATTATTAATCCAAAAGTGTACGTAAAGTCGAGACTAGATTATTTTTAATGGCATGTCAACCCTAGACGGTCATTTAATGCCAAAGCCATACTTGTTGAAGAACAGTAGTGGTACTCCTCAAACCATAGCTCGGAGATAAGGAGGTTCATGCCTTTTCCAATTGTATTAGTGAACGTTATGGCGTGATAAAAGTTCGAACTCACTTACTATGATGTTTCAGTCAAGAACGTTTGCCACTATACGACGGAGACCCCCGACTTTAGACACTGAAGAACACAACACAAGTTGTGACACTATTAGCCCTTCTACTCTGAGTGCACTAAGTTAGTGTTGTATACTACTCATTGCCATAATATATATACATATACAAAAATAGGCGGACACTGTGGTTTCAGATACGAACGGTTTTATTAATTTCTGACTTCGTTTCATGGCGACATGAGGAGAGAGACACAATTCTTACTATGCTGATCATACTATCTGACCTCACCAACGCGCAGCACATCTTGTGATGTATAAGATCTCTGTCGGTAGAGATCCGAAAAACCCAAATACATCTTTCAACGGTCAAAATTCAACTCTCTGCTCCAATGGCAGAAACTCAACTCTCTACTTCCATGGTCTAATCTCAACTTCTTTTTTTCAAAATCCTCAAATTCTCAGGACCATCTCTTCCTGACATGACGTCATCCACACTCCAGTCCCATTTCCTGTCTGGGGGTTAATTATGACAGTGGTGTTTGTCATATCCTTTACGCCCGAGCGTAAACTACACCAGTTGACTATGCACCTGGGCTCTAAAACCTAATAGTTCAAAGTCCAAACAAACTGAATAATAAAATATAATTAACGAAAAATGATTAATATGAAAAAATCATTCCTTAATTATATAACATTAGATGCAACAAAGTTAGGTGCAATAATACATGTACATATAGGTGTCAACATGTTTCTATGAGTATTCGTACATACATGTATGACTCGACCTGGGATTGAACACTGGTCTCTCTGACCATTGGCGAACTCTCTTCTCATAAGGTCAATAGCCTGGTTACTGATACAGGGTGGAACGATAAAATTGTCGCCCTAGAAAAGACGACATGATTCCATTTCTGTTTAATGAAAACCGGTTTTCTTTTTTGTAGCAGACCATCTACTAGTTGGCCAGTTTTGTATAAATCCCAAGAGCGATAGGAGCCTTCTATCAAGTCTGAAAGTGACACAATGTTCAACGAGCGAGATCGGAGATGCGACGCTGTACAACACATGCTCTCTACCGATTCAAGTTATGACAACAGGACCATTGCCAGCACCCTCAAAATGCAAATCTGGATTGCCACGAATAACAGGGACGTGCCCAGGGTGATGAAAACAAAGTTTCCGGCAACGGTTATGGTCTTTGGTGTGGTTTCAAGTGAGGACCACCTCACATCTTCGAAGTCGACTTGAAAGTACATACCAAAGTGTACCTGGATATGTGTGGTGATCCCCTGGTGCAATCAGGTGGCTGGTAGCAGACCCTGGGTGTGGTAGCAGGAGTCGGCACCGGCCCACAAGTCCAAAGAGACCCAGGCTTGGGTTCAAAAGGAATGCTACGACTTTGTACCCTTCTCTCACTGGTCCCCCTCCTTCCCCGACCTGAACCCGCTGGACTACTTCGTTTGGCCATACGTCGAGAACATCACCAACATGACCTCCCACAACACCAAAGCCAGTCTGATCGCCGCCATCTGCCGAGCTCCCGCCGGCGCTTGTGGAAAAGGCATGCTCCCAGTTCCGGATCCGTATCGAGGCGGTGATTGAGGCTGAAGCCGGCTACATTGAATAGATGTCAGCTCTACTCCATAATCAAGTTACCTGAATTGATTTTTTCAATAAAAGTTTTAAAATAAAGCTGTAGCGTTGTTTTCTTTAGGACGACAATTTTATCGTTCCACCCTGTTTATGTGCGTGGATGTAAGCTTAACTCAACGGGAATCAATGGTAGCCTGTATGTATGTATGTACATGGATTTGAGTCTCTAGCTGCATCAAAGGGATAGATAAAATAAACAAGTTTGAGAAGTCATCAAATTTTAATACATGATAAAATATAAAGAGAAGGATTTCTCCGTGGAGATGAAAAGGTTTGTATTTTAGTGTGCATTAAAAATTCAAAGTCTTTTGCGATAGTACAGTCAGAGGTCAGTAGCTAAGAGCATGTTTTAACTTACAATTGTTTTTAGGGGAGGTCACGTGGGAACAAAGGTTTTCTTTTTCTGGAAGTCCAGACCGTATATAATCGAGGAATAGATATCCGAAATATTGCTAGAAAGTAACAAAAAAAGCAGCTGCCTTAGAAGAATAAATCATATTTGTTTAAGCCCAATATTTCCTGAAGGCAGAACAAATTTACAGAACTGTTTAAAACTCTTGAATTATAAAAATGGTCCCAATTCGTTTAGCCTAGTCAGCTGGAGCTTGAAAATATACCGACTGCTTCTCTGCTGAGGGGTAATACGCCGCCCCCAATTAGTGTGCTGGATATGACACTAAACAATCTGATGGGGAGGTTCCAGTTATGCTGGAGCTTTGGGGAATGCGAAGCACCCCTTCAATGCCATCGCTCCCAGTTCCACTCTGTGATAGCATCTGACAGAATCCTATCTAGGGGTCAAATAGAACTAAACTACGTACTTATGCTAAACTAAATTGTTTGAAATAAAACTGTTTTAACATGCAAACTGCGTATTTATTCTAAACTGAATTGCTCGAAATAAAACTGTTTTGACATCTAAAATGCGTACTTATGCTAAACTGAATTAACTGAAATAAAACTGGTTTTATATTTAACTCTTTTCCTATTTACCAACCCCTCCGCTCGGGCAGGATATGACACAAGGTCAATTTTTATGCGGAGTTTAACAGGTTTCAATTCAGAGTTTTCCTTTTCCTAGACAAGTCGACTCACCAAGGCTGAAGAACCTAGTCTGCCCTACTATTTACCCATAGCTGTAGGGAGAATAATTGGATTCATACCTTTCCCAATGGTATTAGTGCTATGTGAAATGTAATCAGGCTCGTCCAGGATTTGAACTCGTGTCGTCGTGTCCACATCCTACGACGATAACCATTACACCACGGGCACCTCCATTTAACTCTTTATAATGCCCAGTCGGCTGGGGCTGTAGAATATACCGACTGTACTTCTGCAGAAGGATAAGACTCTCCCTCAAAGAGTGTCCTGGATCAGACAGGTTCCAGTAATCCTAAACTGAAATATTTGAAATAGAACAGTTTGATTAAACTGAATAGCTTGAAATAGAACTGTTTTTGATAATTAAACTGTGTACTTACACTTAAACTGCGTACTTATGCTAAACTGAATAATTTAAAATGGAACTGTTCTTGACATTGAAGCTGTACTTACGCTAAACTAAATTGTTTAATATAGAATTCTTTTGACATTTAATTATGTGTAAACAAAATCTATACTAATACTAAACTGAATTGTTTGAATTAGAACCGTTTTTGACAATTAAACTCTGTACTCATGCTAAACTGAAGTGTTGGAAATAGAACTGATTGTTTGTATAAAATGGATCTAGCATTAAATAACCTACAAGGGTTGATAAGCAATAAAACCCAAACAGCCAACCAAGCAGCCCATTTCGCTTAGTTTTTTTCCTCGTAAGTGTGATAGGTTTAATATTTCTGTTGAATTATCGTCTCCTAATTCCCTCTAATCATCGTCCGTGGCGTAATGGCTAAAGTGCTGGGTTGCGACGTCGTAGTAAGTGAGTTCAGACTCCAGTCACGCTATTACCTTCACTTTCGGAGCATTACCATTGGGAAAGGCATGAACCTCCTTATCCCCCAGCTATGGAATAAATTGCACCAGTACTATTCTTCTGCAAGCATGTCTTTAGCATGAAATATTCTTTAGAGGTTGATATGCCATTAATCAAAGAAACCAAACCTCTCATTTCAGATTTTATGTTTCGAGGGTCCTGGTTACATGTTTTAACATGTATTCTTGATTGATATTTATATGTATTGAACAGATTGATTTAACTTACGAGTAGAATTTAAAACTCATAAAATCAAACAATGTTTTGTGATGAGTGGTGTGTTGATAAACATCGTCGTGTAGTGAATGTTTCTACTTCTGTGAGGGTCATTACTCGCACGACAAATGTAGGTATATCAACACGATTTTTTTAAGTCTTAATTTTTCTGTGACAAGAAAAATATCATCATCATCATCATGTCATGCCATCAACACGGATATCCCTGACACTTTCTCCCCTCCCTTCTCTATCGTCGATTGCTTCCGTCAGGTCTTCAGGGCAACATCCCGTATCGGCACAGAGCTGCTGTATGTGGGTTCTAGCTGGTCGTCCTGCCTTTGTTCGCCCATGTGAAGGGATCCACTGGAGTTCATTGCTTATGAGTTCGTCCTTACTTCTCCAGCAGAGTCCTGTATGTCTGGTTCTTCTAACTTTGATAGTTTTCGCTGTGGGTGGAAGTGGCCGTACAGCTGCTGCTTTGCGGGGGGGGGCAGCCTCTAGGACTTGTTCAGTATTGCTCGCAGCATTCTCGTGTAGTTGTCGTCAAGCTTTTTCTCCATATGTTTAGTTAGCGTCCATGTAGTGCATCCATACAGCAGTATCGACACGACCGCTGCTTGGAAGAAACTGCGCTTTATTTTATCGGTCAGGTTAAAAATCATGGAAAATTCATAACTACTAATTAGTGCCAATGAAATTTTCAACTCAGAGTCTTATCTCTTCCAATAGGGATGTATGCATGTAGAAGGTCGTAGAAATTGATTGACTGAGAAGATATTGCCTGAAGGACGAGTCTCCGGCCACCGAGCTTACTTTTATCTTGATTCGCCTGAAGAGAGAGACAATTTCAACTGTTGGTAGTAGATTGCTTAACATTTGTAACATGAAAGCAGAGGATGTTCACTTAGATCTTTTATTTAGCGATGAAGAAACTAATGACGGATAAGGCGCAAAACATTTTATCTTTGATAACTGAACATTCTGTGTATTACTTCCTAGAACTAGTTTTAAGATGCCCCTCATTGTTTTAATTGACAGTTCTTTTGGTGGAGCCATGTTTCCTTTTACGTAGATTCGCCTTACCGCTTGATCTGGTCTCGAAGAACTATATTTTAACAGCTGACCGAATTTTTTTCCTCAAAATTGGATTATTCTATTATAGCTTAGAAAAATTATACCTTTAATTTATAAAATTTAATAGACCATAATCATCATCATCATGTCCCGCTACCAGCATGGATCTCCCTCACCCTCTCTCGCTATCCGTCTCTATCGTCCATCGCTCCTGGTCGGTCTTCAAGGCTAAATCCTATTTCGGTACTGAGCTAGTGTATATAGGTTCTAGCTGGTTGTCCTGCTTTTGCTCGTCCATGTGAATGGGTTCACCGGAGTATGCCGCTTATGAGTTCGTCTTTACTTCTCTAGCAGTGTCCCACATGTCTGGTTCGTCTAATTTGGATAGTTTTTGTGATGGGTGGTAAGTGGCCGTACAGCTGCTGCAGGACTTGTTCTATATTGCTCGCAGCAATTTTGTGAAATTGTCATAAAGCTTTTTCTCCATGTGTTTAGTAAGCGTCCATGTAGTGCATCCATATAGCAGTATCGACACGACCGCTGCTTGGAAAAAACTGCATTTAATTTTACCGGTCAAGTCTGACTTCCATATGCCCGATAGCGTATCGATAGCTATCCATGCCTTTGTTAGTCACGTATTGATGTCTGTCTCAGTTGATGAGAAATTGATATGTAAGTAGGTGAACTTGTTCACTAGTTTCAAAGAACTACTATTTCGTGTGGAAATGTCACCTCTTTGATTAAAGCGCGTGTATTCCTTCTTGTCTGCGTTGAAATGGAGGCCTATGTTTGCAACAGCTCGCTCCAGACTATGTTGCAGGGATTCGGCTTGGGCAGGTGTATTTGCCAGAAGTGTTATGTCATCGGCGTAGTCCGAGTCCGTAATAGTTTGTGCAGGTTACCTTCTGCTTTTTTCCTTTGCCAGTTAAGAACGTAGTCTAAGCAGATAATTAAGAGGTACGGGGCTAACGTGTCTCTTTGCAGCACACCTGCTTCAATGTCGAAATAGTCTATGTCTCCATCCGTTGAGCGGACCTTTACTTCCGTGTTTTTATATAGCATCATTATGGCTGCGACGGTTTCTTTGGGTAGGCCGTAATCGAGTATTATTTGCTCCATCTTCCCTTTGTGAATGACGTCAAAGGCCTTGGATTCGACGATAGTCAAAATTTGTGATATCATGGATCGATTTCTCCGAAAGCCATATGGTTCTACCAATGCATGTTCTCATTTTTGGGTTCTATACGGTTGCATAGTAGAGCATTGTAGATCTTGGTCGCTATGGTTGTAAGTGTTATACCTCGGTAGTTCTTGGCTAATTTGAGTCACCCTTCACAGGAAAGGGGAGGACACATCCCTTTGTCCATCTGTCTATTGATATATACGGCATTACATTGTCAGAGCAGTATGTCGTCGAATTCCCTTTTCTTGCATACCCTGGAGGTATTGCATCATAATAGACTATATCTAAAGAGATTTTTTTAGCTAAACTGTTCAGCTGTCATAGAAAAAAAATTGCATCTTATCTGCCATTTACTACTAAATGAAAAGAACAAAGGTGAATATAATCTCATGTGCTAATTCCAAAATGTTTGCCAGGTTTAGTAGTGCCAAAGAAAAGAAATGTTGGCAAATAAACTGCTCGGAGCAAGATGTGGAAAGTGATTCAGGTAACGAAGACAACTTCATATTTTATATATAAAGAATTCTCCACTCAATTCAAAAGCAACTAAAAGCAAGAGTCTGTAACGGTAATGACCGGACTCGAATTAAAAGGTAGCATACATGACCCCATTAGAAGAGCACATATCTTTCACGATCTCGAGAAAAAAATTTCTTCTTGCACGCATTCAGAATCTTTGAAAAAATGTATGTTAATTAGAAAGTAGCCTTTTTTCCCCTAATTCTGTTCAATGGGCGTTAATAATAGTCTTTATTTGAGTATCAATTGCATTGATTAATTTTTCGTGTTGTCTGTCAAATAAGTTTGGCTTTCATTAATCTCCTTTTTCGTGACCATTACGCATGAACTTTCTCATAAAGATTAGCGACTTGGTTTGTTTAGAAAGATAAAAAAAAATAATGATTAAATCTCAAAATAGTAAGAATTTATGCCTCAAAAGTAATACTTCCATCTTTATTCCTTCAAAAATCAGAATAGATAGAATGGAGATTCATCTCGTAACTTGGGTTTTGTGGTAGGGCACAACTCACGTAACGTGTCTTGGGTAGCAATAGCCTAGCGTAATCTATCCCTATCCAGGTGTTTGAATCAATGTTTTTTCTCCTTGATTGGTTTCTTAAACAAAGTTAAAGAACACTGTCTGACCACCTATTTACCTATTGACGGAAGGAGAATAGTTAGATCTATATCTTTCCTTGAGATATTAGCGCTACTTGAAGTACAGCCTTTTGAAGGACTTAAACTCAGTTAGCCGGGACCACTTCCTAGAACGATAACCGTTAAACCACGAGCACCTCCGATTATAGATCAGGGGAGTATAAATGCATCCTTGGATAGAACTATCCACTTTTCCTCTAATAAAGTAAAGTTGGCGACCGTAGTCGAGGGTGATCCGAAGGCTCCCTTTTCAATAGCTACCACGCCGAGGAGTAGGGAAGAGTGCTACTTCATTACCTGGATTGCTCCACTTTACCTTTGATCTGTACCTTATAATTCTGAGCGTTAAGCAAAACGGTATCAAGTACCATTTTTGAGTCTTTGGTATGACGACCTGGGATTGAACACCGGTCTCCCGGACCATTGGTGAATACTTTAATCACTAGACAATGGCCTGGTAGCTTACATTTTGGGCAATCCTTCCTCATTTCAGAGAAGCCGTTCTAATTTTTGATGGATTAAAGTTTACGAATGGCATACACATAATAATGTCACATTTAGCGTCACGGATATCGAAATGGACACAGTGACCCGTGTTCACATCATGGACAATGCTTCTTGCGTTTCACATCGTTCGGCTGCCCTCGGAAAAGACATAAATCTATTAATTTTTCTGCCGGCTATGAGTAAATAGTAGAGCAGACAGGGTTTTTTTTTAATTCTTGGTTAGCTAACCAGTGTAGAAAATGGAAATCTCTAAATTTTAAAAAACTTTATTCAGCTTAAAAAATATTGACCTTGGGTCGCATCCTACACGTGGCAGAGGGTTTGGGTAAATGAATGGATAAAATATTGGCAATCTTGATTATTTTTTAGTGCTAATGTATAACAGTACCAAAATAAGTACTCACGCGCGCACACACACACACACACACACACACGAATATATGTACATGCAATTCGTTTTGTTATAGAGCTTCAGTGGTGTAGGTTTTGGCATTAAAAGATATCTTATAATATCTGCTTTGATTGGATAATATTCAGCGTTATAAAATCCTGGTATATTTTGTTTAAAAGAAAATTAACTTTTTAAAATATTTTGTTAAATTTTTAGCTGTTTACTTCTTTCTCGACGATACTGGACATGTGCTTACTGCAAGGTATACAGATATATCTATGTGATATTGTAAATTTTTCAATGTCCTTATATGAAAAGCAAAAAAAAAAGCTATTTCAATTCTTTGATTTTTTTTTTTTTTTTGACGTTACAGAAGATTTCCTCCCAATATTTTTGTGTCATTTTTAATTTCTTATCTACCTTTTCACCAAAATATAAACAGGTACAATGTCACTCAATTGAGTAACGAAAGTAACTATATAAAACGATTCATAATGACGTTTATTACAAATCAACTGCATCTGGAAAATAGTTTCCCTTAAAAAGTCACACAATGACGGGTATGTTACTCCCACTTTTTGAAACAGGAACGAAAGTCTTCAAATGACACTGGCTTGAGATGTTTCGTTACAACTCAGTGGTATGCTCTGAACAGTTTCAAAATAACAACCACAGAACTGGGTTTTAATTTTTGGAGGCAGGAAATTGTCACTCAGAGGGATATCAAAAGAGTAAGGAACAGTGTTACTGCAGGAATGTTCTTTTAACCAAAAAACTTATTCACAGGGAGTGAGTCTCCGAAGTGATGAAACTGATTTTTTTTTAGAAAAAAAAACTTTGAATTCCAATTTCTTTACTCCCTTAAAATTTGACTTTAATCCCATCCTGCTCGCGGCAGAGTCATGCTGAAAACAGATTCTCGCCAGAACCTCAAAGTTAAGCGGAAGTGAGCATGCTCATTAGTAAAATGGGTTATTACTTAGAAACTACTGGTACTATACAAACTAGGGCCTAGGTACCAGACTATCAATTTCCGTGTTCATATTCAAGATATCGTAATATTTCAACGTTGGCTTATCAAGTATTTGAATACAGAAGTGTTGGTGATGGTCCTGCTTAAACCAAAAACACTCGTCTGATGGTGAACTCTTTACTTTTTTGAAACTAACTGTCGTTTGATTCGTACTTGACTGTCGACAACCAACAATAAGGCTTCATTTAACTCTCACATTGTTGTTTCTCATAGATTCTCAAAGGCGGGAAGTAAACTTAGACCCACCATCTATCAAACACTATTACCTGATTATCCTTCACTTCTCTTACGTTGCGGGAGTGTTGGTGGGAAAGTCATGGTATAACACTATATATATATACACATATATATATATATATATATATATGTGTGTGTGTGTGTGTGTGTGTGTGTGCACGCGCGTGTAATACAAATTTGAACTCAGGTTAGTGTGCCTATTTCCTACGACGATAACCAGGAAATGTTTGAAATGAACACAGCAACCTGAGTTCAAATTATGGATGAGGCTGTTAGCATTTCCCACAGGGCTAATAGCTCTGTGAAAAGTATAGATCAAGCTATTCTCCCTCTAGCTATGGGTAGATTGTAGGGTAAACCTTTCTCTGTAACCTTGGTATGGCAACCGGTCAAGAAGACGGAAAACCGTGAATTCAAACCTGTTAAACTCAGCTAAAAAAAATGACGTCTTATCGTATCCTATTCGTAGTAAAGGGTTTGGTTAATGTACACACACACACACACACACACACACATATATATATATATATATATATATATATATATGTATGCATGTATACAATACTTGAAACTAAGTCGGGTAGCATAGACACAGAGTAAACGGTGCTTAGTGACCGTCAGTTTCTTTTTTATGCAATCATCAGCCATTGACTCAGTGATTACGCTATTTAAACCTAGATCTACTCATATACTATCATTGATATTTAGCTCTCATTTCAAATCAGCATACGATAAACTATATTGTTAATAATTTACACACATACGCACGCACACACATTATATATATATATATATATATATATAATAGATTGATTCGTCTGATGTTCAAGGTGTGAAAATAATCAAAGCGTAATAAGCAAAGTTAACATTGTGAGTTAATGATTAGAATCTTTAGTCAGATATTTCTACAGAGATCATATTTTCTAACCTCATATGAGCAACTTTTCAAAGAAAAAAATGAAGTGATAGCCAATAAACATTTCGGCAGATAATAAAATATTATTTCGATTCACGTCGCTTACTTAAACTCTCTTGCCCAGTCGGCTGATTCTCAACGAGTATTCTGGAAATAACACTAAACAATCTGATGGTAAGGTTCCAGTTATATCGGAGCTTTGAGGAAAGCATATTAATCGCTCCAAGGTTCATTCTGGCCCGGAGTGGTAACATCTGATAGGGTCCTATCTATTGGTCAAATAGAACTAAACTGTGTACTTCTGGTAAACTGACATGCTTGAAATATAACTGTTTAAACATTTAAACTATGTACTTATACTAAACTGAATTGTTTGAAATAGAACTGTTTTTGACATTTAAACTGTATACTTATGCTGAACTGAATTGTTTGAAGTAGAACTGTTTATATGTATAAAAATGGATTTGGCATTAATAAACAACGATGGTTAATGCGTCATGAAACCAAACCAAGCTAAACCAAACCAAACCTTAAACCATCAACGAGAGCATCAATCTCGAACGTTGAGATAAAAATAACCATAAGTTGGAAGACAAACTAGTCAAAAATAATAATGAAAAATGGATTTGGTTTGGTTTGGTTTGGTTTTATAGAATACTAACCATTGTAGGTTATTTAATGCCAAATCCTTTTTATACATATATATTTGTTGGTTGGTTGGTTGGGTTTTATGGCATATCAACATTTGTAGGTTATTTAAACAGTTTCAATTTCAAACAATTCAGTTTAGTATAAGTACGCAGTTTAGTTCTATTTAACCCATAGATTGGGCCCTTTTAGTGGACCTGGGAGCGATGGCAATGAAGGAATGCTCAGTATTCCCTAAAGTTCAAGCATCAAGAATCTCCATTGATCCAGGACACTCGTTGGGGGTGTCTTACCCCACTGCAGAGGTGTAGTCGGTGTATTCTACAGCCCCAGCCGACTGGGCAAATGAAGAACGGAGACAACGTAAGATCTGTTGCTACTTGTTTCAGTAATAAAATGAAAACAAAAACTATAGGGAGAATAATTGGATGAGGATGGTAAGTTACTTGTCTATCGATATGGGCTGCTTAGTTGAATAAGTTAAGGTTGGTTTAATTTCTTTGTTTAATGAAATATCAACCTTCTTGGGTTATTTAATGCCAACGTCATCCTTGTAGAAGAACAGTAATGATACAATTTAATCCACAACTGGGGAATAAGAGGTTTTATACTTTTTATAAGGGTATTAGTCCAAAAGTGAGCGTAATAGCGCCACTGAATTTCGAACTTGCTTACTATGATGTCGTATTAGTTGTCTAAATTTCTGAGACGAAGCTTGTTGATTTTTATCATTAAGGGTTTTCGGACTATTGTCTTCATCTTTATTGTTATTTCCACAACGTTTCGGCCGATATGTCCTCCGGCCTTCTTCAGGTGTTTGTCGAACTTGGGAACCTTCACGGAACTTCGAACTACGTCCTTTATTGAAACCACGGGGGTCGCCTGTTCTGATTCCGTTAGCCATAACCGGGTACAAGTGTTAAGTCTTCCTGTATTGTTACTCGCCTGCAGTCAGGATTGAACCTGCAACCTCCAGATGATTGCCTCCTCAGAAGCTTAGGGAACCCACGCCTATAACCGTTACACCTGAAGAAGGCCGGAGGACATATCGGCCGAAACGTTGTGGAAATAACAATAAAGATGAAGACTATAGTCCGAAGACCCTTACTGATAAAAATATGATGTCGTAGTCCAGCACTTCAGCTACTACTCAACAGGACTCCCCCTATAAGTTAGGATTATGCAGTAAGGTTCATGGTGTAATGTTATCGTTATCGTCGCAGGAAATGGACACGATGACCTGAGTTCAAGAGGCATTTTGCATTTCATGTAACACTCATACACTTGGGAAAGTGCCTCCAAATATTCTCTCACTAGCTGTGGGTAAATAGTTGGGCAGACTGAGCTCTATTATGTTAATATCGCACACAAATCTAGGAGAAAAAAAATCTGAAATCAAACCACAAACTCCAATTAAAATTGTCACTGTGTCGCATCCTGGTCGTATCGAGAAGATTAATAAATAAGCTGACACATATACATACTCATATATATATATATATATATATATATATATGTGTGTGTGTGTGTGTGTGTGTCTGTGTGTGTGTGTGTGTGTGTGTGTGTGTGTGTGCGTTTTTCAAGTATATGTAATATTTTCCCCGACTTTTATTGCATTCAGCCTTAATAGTAACCTACATATTTTCTGGAATCTTGTTGATCGTGAAAATCAAAGAAAAGTTGAGTTGATAATACCATAGAACCGGATTAAAAAGAAGATTAAAACAAAATCAGCGGATTGGACTGAGAAAGAAGCGTCCCGAGGTTAACATGATTCATCCTCTTTGTTCACTTGCGTTAGTGAAAGAATTCAGGTAAAGGAAATAGATAGATAGATAAATAGATAGATAGATAGATGGATAGATAGATCACGACAGAGAGAGAGAGAGAGAGTAAGAGAGAAAGAGAGAGAGAGAGAGGAGGAGGAGGAAAGAAAATGAATATATCTGTACGTTATTAATCATTATTGTTTATCGACTTTTACGGTACCAGAGGAACAGTTTGCTGAGCTAAAAAAAAAACCTTTCGGGAAGCGGTATCTGCTTTTAAGGCGTATCTTTCTCATACCACTGGGGCAGAAAATATTTGCAAGTGTTTTTATTTTATAAGTTCTGAACAAGATGAACCCGTGCGTGATTCAGCCTGTTGTAATCCTGATGAATTTGGATTTAACGAATTGTTTCAGATAGACTAGCAAATGAAACACTTAAAAAAAAAAGATGAACTGTTGCCCCTTAAAATACGTTATTTATTATAGAAGAAAAAGGTAGAGGGGTTCTTCCAGGAATGTATCGAATTACGAATACTATATTGGTGAAGAATGGAAAATACATGAGTTGTTCGCTGGAAATATACTTGATTGATTGGTTATAGTAGACTATCATTCATCCAATCATAATTCTTTATATATGAATATGCAAATATCTACGTAAAGATGCTCAAAAGTTCTCAGCCTTCCAACCAACAGCCATGAAACATTCAGATCCATCTTTCAATCCAATATTTATGACACTGCATTATATTTTTTCAAATTGAATAATATCATTTTCTCCAGAAAATCGACTTCTTGGACAATATATATATATGTGTGTGTGTGTGTGTGTGTGTGTGTGCGTATAAAGATATAAAAACATACTCCCAACGGGGTTGGTCTGATTGTTGTATAAGCGAGAAACTGTCACTAAGAGCCATTTTCTGACCATACGTGATCCTAAATTAGATATGTATACCCTATCATCGATATCGAGCCTTCTTTATTCATAAATATTGCAAACTTCAGCATATATATATATATATATATATATATATATATATATATATATATATATATATATACGGGGATCTTCAGAAGTGTCCAAGAATTATAATCCTTTTTGGCTTGTACTCTGGCGTGAGTATTTTGGGACCCATCTAGTTCGCTCATCTCCATAGTTTAAGTTAAAATTTTCAGCCATGGTTCTTCTAAGTGAGGCTTAAAACTTTTTAAACGAGACTCTCTCTCTCTCTCTCTCTCTCTCTCTCTCTCTCTCTCTCTCTCTCTCTCTCTCTCTCATATATATATATATATATATATATATATATATATATATATATCATTAATAACAAGAAAAATTTCATCCGTTTATTGACAGATTATAGGTTTCTTTATATATTTTTACATATATTAATCAGGCGTGCATTAAGCTCTCCATTTGTTTAAATCTATTTACAGAATTAATTGATAAGGTGCACTGAGAGCAGTGTAATGTTGAAAGAGTCGATAGCAAATTTATCGAATGAAAGTAAAATTCTGATAATTCTTGAATATTTCATATATCGTGAGATCAGGCCTATAATACATTCTTAAGATTTTCTTCATATATATTTTTTTTTTCAACTTGCAATCTAGTATGCATGGAACATCAATTTTCAAGTTTTTTTCGTTTTTTTTTTGTTTTTGTTTTTTGTTGTATTTTTTTCTTTTTTCATACAAGAAAATCTTTTTCTGCTCCAAACTGACACCTTGGACAATGAAATAGGAGTGACAGATTTGGAATGAATCATGACTACAGAAATAAACAAATGTCTGACCAAGAGAGTCACGGTTAATATGGAACACACTCAGCCCACGCTTAACGTACATCTCCCAAATGAAGTGCTCCACTGAGCCAGATGTCAACAACAGTAGAGATCATACAATAGTCAGTTGAAGATACTTGGATACCAGAAAATATTTTTTATTTCATTTATCGAAAAGATATGCCACGGTACCGGTTTTCGTAGCATATCAACTTCTTTTAAATCTATTTCAAAAACCTAAAAACTTTTCTTTACAAAAAAACATTTCGCATTTAGAATTTAACATTTAAAGATAAAATCAAACAGTGAGCACAACTTTAGCGAAGTTTAAACTAAGATATAAGATTAAATGAAATGATGCCATTATAGTGCTTTGGGAGGGGGGCTTACCACCTCTACAGGGGGATATAGTCAATGTATTCTAAGAACACAAGAATATTGTTTTAAAACTAGATACTATTTTCGTAATTTATACATCGTCTAATTTTACTTTTGCTGACTTCGTTTAATGGCATATCAACCTTCGTGGATTATTTAGTGATCGCAATAGTGCGACTGAAGTTTGAACTTGATTAAGACAATGTCACAGTCCAACACATTCGTTACAATGCCTCTTAGTAATTTACAAAGCGTTTTTGCATTGATATGGCACAAGGCCCTATGAGTGGAGCACCTCATTCCTGTCAGGTTGCTAGTCAAAATGGCTTACCATTACACCACCCGAGACGCCCAGTTACTATGCCTCTTAGTTAGAAACAGATAAAGCACATATTTAGTATGAGTCAAAACAACAAAGGTGAGAATATTAGCTTGGTATGGTTTAGTTTATTTGTTTTATAGCATATCAAACTTTATGGGTTATTCAATGCCAAATCCACCCTGGTAGAAGAACAGTAGTGGTAGTATTTAACTTATATTTGAAGGAGATAAAGGACTTTATAAATTTCTCAAGGATATTTGAACGAAAGTGAACCTGATAGCGTGACTGGAGTTCGAATTTCGTTAACTACGATGTCACATATGTGGGGGTCCATAGGAGTACATCACTCGAACATACATTCAGCAGCTATGTGAGGATACGGGATGTAGCCCTGTAGACCTGCCAGAGGCGATGAACGATTGGGAGAAGTGGCGAGAGAGGGTCAGGGATATCCGTGCTAGCGTCCCGTCATGATGATGATGATGACGATGTCACAGTCATGCGAGTTAGCGACTAAGCCACGGTAACTCCCTCCAATACACTGAATATTTTATTGAATAATGATAGCATTTCCCCTCTACACTTCAGACAATGTAACTCATCTGCTTTTATTTATTTATTTATTGGTTAAGGGACATGACATGATAAATCTTTACTCTAAAAAAAGCGGTAAGAAATGCGGAACTTGTTTTCTTTGTGTAGTTATTTTTCATTGAATTCTGATTTCATAAATCCCGTTTTGCTCTCTTTAGTTTTTGAGGTGAAGAACTTTGTTTACATCTTTTAAGAATAAATAGGACCATGTGTACACGGAATTCAATGTTTGCACTATTTTCCTTACTCATCTGAGGTTCATTGGACTTTTCTCCTTTTTGCTAGTGAAAATTGCTCAAAACAGCAAGATTCGAGGACACAGCTGGAATTAAAAGAAAGACAACGCGCCAAAACACGCGAACCTATTCTATTCCTAGACGTAATAGATTTAAGTACAATGATTTGGGTAGGTGCAAGCATGTTGATTAGATTGGTTGGTTGTTTGGCTGGCAGGGTTTTATGGCATATCAACCTTTGTAAGTTATTTTATGCCAAATCCATTTTTATACAAATAAACAATTCTATTTCAAACAATTCAGTTTAGCATGAGTACACAGTTGAATTGTCAAAAACATTTCTATTTCAAGCCATTCAGTTTAGTCAAACAGTTCTAATTCAAACCACTTTATTTAGTATAAGTATAGATTTTGTTTACACACAGTTAAATGTCAAAACAGTTCTATATTAAACAATTCAGCTTAGCCTAAGTACAATTTCAATGTCAAAACAATTCAGTTTAGCATACAAAAATGTTCCATTTCATACAATTCAGTTTGACATAATAAGTAGTTTAAATGAAAGTACACTGTTCAATTGTCAAAAACATTTCTATTTCAAGCTATTCAGTTTAGTCGAACTGTTCTAATTCAAACAATTCAATTTAGCATAAGTAGGCAGTTTAATTCTATTTAACTCATAGATAGGACCCTATCAAGTGCTACCACTCCGGGACAGAGTAGACCTGGGAGCAATGGCAATGAAGGGATACTCCGCATACCCCAAACTTCCAGCATTACTGGAAACTCACCATCAGATTGTTTAGTGTCATATCGAGGAAATTCGCTGAAGGTAACTTACCTCTCTGAAGAGATGCAGTCAATGTATTCTACAGCCCCAGCCGACTGGGCAGGTGTTGATTAGAGTATGATTACTAATAGGCGTAGTGTATTTTTCTGCATAGACAGAAAGGTATGAGCATATCTGTGAGTTGTCTTACATTGCGTATAAATATGTATGCAAATTGATATGTGTATAGTGGTATTAAAAGATTAGCTAAACAACTTATGCTGGTTGACAGGTTTTAATTATTATTCAAATAGCAACAGAAGGGTTTCTTGATGGGAATAAAAGAATTAGTTTTTGATATCTGTTATTAACAGAAGTCTACGGCACTAGTACATTCAAAAGTTACCAGTTATCATTTTTAGGTTCTTTATTTCCAGTAGATCCACGAAAGAAAGGTTGTGATCTCTTTTGGAACTTGGGACTACATATATTCAAGTGAGCAATCGGGAGTTGAAGAGATCAGTGGCGGCTCATTACAGTGGCAGTTAGATTGGCCTGTTTGACTGAGGTCTCTCCCTCGTCCACCAACAACTATAGTTGGTCCCAGTTAAATCCAGTAGTAGCCTGAATCTAGATTTTACTCACTTCGGCTGGAAAGCGAAGAAACCACTCCTTCAAATTAAAACCTTGTTGGAATAAGCGTGATGAATACAAAAATGAGTGGATCGAAGAAAATAAAAGTTTCTTTTATAGTTCATGTCTTTTTGGTAAAAGCCACACCAGCCTCTATGCTTTCTATCTCTCTGATTTTCATACCTATCTCAGATGGACATTAAATATGCAATTCTCTTAATCTGTCTCTTTGTCTGTTCATCAATCTCGTCCCACGGCCCCTATGTGTGTGTGTGTATATATATATATATATATATATACATTCATATGTGTACGTGCTCATATTAGTCTGTCCATATCTATATCTAAGTTGGTCCATATTTTTATCTCTCTTTTAAGTTTGTGGCCGTTGTCGGGGGTGACCCGAAGACTCCTTTTTCAATAGCTACTACACCGAGATGTAGGAGAAGATGCTACTCATTTCCCTGGATTGCTCTACTTCACCCTTGATACGTTCCTTATAATGCTGAGAATTAAGCAAGGATGTATCAAGTACCATTTTTTGAGTCTTTCTCTCTCTATATATATATATATATATATATACTGTCATCCACAGACAGATTGTTTCGTTGTATCACAATATTCAATGTGGCTACACACGTGAGATGCTTCAAGAAGGGATCGAAACCCAGCTGACTTTACGTCAGTCGAATATCTTACTCCAGACCTATCATCAATCTCAGCGTAAGCGAAGAGATTTTTTTTAGGTATATATTCATATGTACCCTATCGGCTCACTTAAGAAAAATAAATTCTACCTCCATCAGAATATGTCTAATGAGTTTAATGAAAGTAGCCATCCCTGAATTTAAGATAGGCATATGATCAACAACTGGTTGCGAATCGATACGTTGTTGTAAATTTCAGGAAACTCACTATGATACCCGTAAATCTACTAACGTTTGATTAAATTTTGATGAGAAAGCAATTATCTTTTCATTATCACAGGCTTCCCTGGCTGTATATTTTAAATACCAAGACATTTCCCTTTGTTTCCTAAAAGCTATTAACATTTTCGTAAAAGTAATGAACTGTTTATACCTTCAACACGATGATTTTCTGAAAATTTTCATTGAAAAACTACATTTTCGGGAACCTTTTTTGAGCTCTAATTTATTTATTTATTTATTTTGTTAAGAGCATATTAGTGTCTTTTTGTGCACAATGTTGCTCATCTGTCGGCGGGGTTCAGAATATACCGTCCATATTCCCTGCAGATTGGTAAGATCACTCCATAAACAGAAATGCGCTGGGTATGACATTTAACAGCATCTGATAGTGTGACTCCAGTTCTATGTCATTACTTCCAGGTCTACTCTTGCCCACATATGTAGTACCTGTTAGGGTGCCATCAATCATTCAAATAGATCTGCTTAGAAATTATTTGTATTTGATAGGATTGTTTGAAACCAAACAACTATGAATAAATGATATGTATTAAGTATACCTACTTGAAGCTAAATTTTTTAAGATTTATTATCGTCTTTTACTCCTTGTAAATTTTTCGCGCCATCGTTAGCCGATTGTTTCTCACTTGAGTTTGAGTGACACCAAGTCTCCACCTATCTCTTCTCAGTATTCTGATCGATCGCAATAATCGGCCTTTATTTCCAAGTCTTCTAGTCCTTGTACCAATCCTTTGATGACTATACCGAGCTCAATATTTACAATCAGTATCACCGTCACTTTCATGTTCCACAGTATTTTCAATTCCCCAGCAAGGTCTTGATACTCATCCTTCTCTTCGCTTTCTTTCAATATTATTCTTACTATTATTATTATTATTATTATTATTTACTTGAAACAATAAAACTGTGTGCAAGCAAATGACTATCATTAAATATAAATATTTGAAACTAAATAATTATTTGATTTGGTTTCTTTGTTTAAATGGCATATCAGTCGTCATAGGTTATTTAATGCCAAAGCAATCCTTGTAGAAGAAAAGTAGTGGTACTTTTTAAAACAGAGATTATAGGGCGATTGGGGTGTAATGGTTACCGTTGCAGGAAATGGACACGGAGACCCGAGTTCAATTCATAGACGAAACCGTTTGCATTCCACATAGCGCTAATGCCCTTTGGAAATGTATGAATTCAGCTATTCTCCCTCCATCAATGGGTAAATAGTAGGGAAGTCTGAGCTCTTTAACCTTTGTATGGCAACTGTTCTGGGGGAAAGAAAACTGAATTCAAACCTGTAAAGTCCTTCCAGCTGTGGGAAAATAGTAGGGCAGTCTAGGGTTTTTAACCTTTGTATGGCAACCAGTTTGGGGGAAAGAAACCTGAATTTAAACCTGTAAAGTCCTTCCAGCTGTGGGAAAATAGTAGGACAGTCTAGGGTTTTTAACCTTTGCATGGCAACCGGTTCGGGGGAAGGAAAACTGAATTAAAAAAGATAAAGTCCTTTCAGTCATGGGTAAATAGTTGGGCAGGCTGAGCTCTTTAACCTTTGTATGACAACTGGTCTAAGAGAATAAAAACACTGAATTCAAATTTGTTAAACTCTGCTAAAAAAATTAACATTGTGTTGCATCCTGTTCGTTCGAAAGGGTTGGGTAAATATATATTTAACGCAGAACTGGGGAGTTCACACCTTTTCCTCGAGTATTAGTCCGTAAGAGACCGTAATGTCGTGACTGGAGTTCGAATTCTTTTACTACAATCTCTTAGTGCAGCAAGTTATTCAAGACGCCACAGTGACCCCACACATATCATTGTGTGTAAATAAGTATTAAAGAACGAATTATCCAATAACTATATTGTACCAGATATTACATTCAGCTGTGAAACATGGAAATTAATTAAATGGCTAAAAACAAAGATGGAGTCATAAAGAGAGCCATGGAAATGCCATGGATCAGAGGGCAGACCAACCTAATAGTTTTTACAGGAATTATTGAACAATACAAATATAAATGAGAAGGGCAGATGGCTAGAAGAGGTAACGACAAATTCTATGGCACAGCAGATAGAGGCGTTGAGTCTCTACGGTTCCCGGTGAGCATTGTCAGAAAATAGCGGTTTCACATCCTACCCAAGCCGGCCAGAGGTTTACTTGGTCAAAAACGTGGTGCGATAGACAACAACTATAGAAGGCAGTAATTACTGGGGATACGGTTACAAGACTCAGCATTCATATCCGAGGTCGCGGTAAATCACCTGAAGAAGGCCAGAGGTGAAATTTGGCCGAAACGTAGAGAAAGAAGAAACAACACAAAAACTACCAAGATGAGGACAAAAAGTCCGCAATAAATAATTTTTTTAAAAATTAATTCTCAGATTAAGAAGCCTCATCTCAAAATGATTCCAATTAAAGACTCATATTATTTTCCTAGTATTATGCCATGTTGGCGGGACTGTATTGCTTGTAGAGTGGTAAGAAGTTGTGAGTATTAAACTAAACTGCATCTGATGGTAACGATCCAGTTCTGGATCTCTAGAAATTGAGGAATACTCCTTTATTGACATAACTTGCAGGTCTGCTTCGATCCGAAGTAGTACCTGTTAATGGCCCGTGTATGGATCAAAGAGATCTATCTAAAAATGATTTGTATTGAATAGGACGTTGTACAAAGAAGCCTTTGTATCGCTCTGTATCGCTTGTAGAGTGGTAAGAAGTTGTGAGTATTAAACTAAACTGCATCTGATGGTAACGATCCAGTTCTGGATCTCTAGAAATTGAGGAATACTCCTTTATTGACATAACTTGCAGGTCCGCTTCGATCCGAAGTAGTACCTGTTAATGGCCCGTGTATGGATCAAAGAGATCTATCTAAAAATGATTTGTATTGAATAGGACAAAGAAGCCTTTGTTGAGAAATAACAACGCAAAATCTCAGTATGAACGTACAATGAGTGTGATTCCCTGACCACTAGGGAAAAATAACCCCAGACAGTTTGACATGCCATTAAAATCAATTAATCAATCTAAATCCCTTACGAACATATATTGTGACCGGGAGGGGATTAAAATTTTTATTACAAAAATAAATCCTCGTTGATGTATTGACATGAAGTCAAACGTAGATTTTAATGCCTAAAAATATCTATTCTTTTTTTACTCACAAGGTCGGGTTGTTCAGTTATTGCATTGCAAAGTGAAAACAATAATGTTCTTTACGTTTTTCTTTTGTTTCTACAATAACTTATCAGCTTATCTATCAAAAATGTTGGAACACTCGCTCATTCTAATTTGCAAAGTGATTGGCAAGTCAATATTTGGTGGAGCTGTAAGCATCATGAACTGGGACTTCATTCGCATGTGACTTTTTTTCTTATTATGTACAGATAATATTATATTTTTTCTTATTATGTACACATATTATATATGAATCATACCCCTTTCTTATTTTAAAAGTTCTCCCCCGTAGGTGAAATGGAATGGAAGATTACGGATTCGACTTCCTGCCAAGTCAGTTTTGACAAGAAGCCATTTTATAGTAGCAGGGACGATGCATGGATTGAAACTTCTGAATCCGTCACAAAAAATGCTTGATCTACTCGGTATTCCGTTTTTGGCACGCATAAGGCACCTAGCAATAAGCTAAGCCCTAACAAGCCGGCATTTCCTGGGGAAAGGATCCCCGGGAACAGTCGACCAACCAACAATAACTCATGTGAAGGCTGATAGAAAAGGAACACCAATATTCGTGCAGCATTTTTTGTTTTGTTTTGTTTTATCATATTTACCAACCCCTCTGCTAGGGCAGGATATGACACAAGGTCAATTTTTAAGCGGAGTTTAACAGGTTTGAATTTAGAGTTTTCTTTCTCTTAGACTAGTTGCCTCACCAAGGCTGCCTCACCAAGGCTCAGTCTGCCCTCATTTTACCCATAGCTGGAGGGAGAATAATTGAATTCATAACTTTCCCAAGGGTATTAGTGCTATGTGAAATGCAATCACTCTCGTCCAAGATTTGAACTCGTGTCGCCGAGTCTATTTCCTACGACGATCACCATTACACCCCGGGCACCTCCCGTTTTGTTTTGTTTTATGCCGACAACAACTTCAACAGACCAGCTCAAGTTGAATTTCAACGCTATTTAACTTGCCTCGTGAAGCTACCTTGAACATTACCAAGCTGTAAGTTGATTTGCGAGTATATTTGCGAACTTCATCAAATTTTTTTTTTGCGGGGTCGGATTGGAGAAAAGTAAACTAATTCATTTCTATTTGAGCAGTTAGTTTGACTTCTTCCTCTTGAATTTTTATTCTATTTTATTTTTACTCGTTGGTAGGCAACACTTAAGTAGCAGTGGCTCCTAATCGCCACGTTTTGGGGAATTTTTTTGTTTAATGGCATGTCAACCTTCGTGGATTATTTAATGCCAAAGTTATCCTTCTAGAATAACAGTAGTGTTACTATGTAACCCATAGATGTGGCATGAGGAGGTTCAAACCCCTGAGAAGGTTATTTGTCCAAAAGTGAACGTAATATTGCGACTTGAATTCGAATTCGCTTACTACAATAATCTTAGTTCAGCATTTTAGCCACTATACCACGACGATTTCAGTTTTCTTTAAAAAATAGTTAAGTGGAGACTAGAGTCCCTTAAAAATTGGTTACAAGTGCTTGATAACGGCCAAGAACAGTTAACACACAGCCATTGATCATGAAACCGAGATAGCAAGTTCTTTCTTTGTTTAATGACACACCAATGTTCGTTGGTTATTTAATGCCGAAACTATCCTTATCGAAGGACCCTATTGGTACTATTTAAACCATAATTGGAGAGATAACGGGGTTCACACCTTTTCTAGGGGGATTAGTCCGAAAGTGTACGTAACAGCGCGACTCGAGTTCGAACTCGCTAACTACAAAATCGCAGTTCAACACGTTAACCACTACGCCATGGGGACTCCCCCGTTGAGTTCTGGTACTCACGTCACATTCTTTCAGGCAATCTCTCTCATTAGGTGTTTCAACAATTTCATTACGTTCACCAATTCTCAGAAGAATTCGTAGAATAAAAGCCATTCTTTTGTGACGGAATACATAATTTACTTGGGAGGTGCGTTTACCATAACGATTATCATTATAAGAAATGGAATCGGCGACCCAGGTTCAAATCCTGAACGCGATTGTTTGCGTTCAATTCGCACTGAAGCGTTTTCCTACGGCGGTAACCATTGCGTTACGATATAGAGAGAGACAGAAAGTGGGTAACGGATTCTATGCTATCAGCACAGCTTGACGATGTTGATGATGGTAATGGGGGTGTATATATTGCATAAATTCAGCGACTATTATAGATGTAGTGATTCTGAAAAATATCAATCGGGTAATGTTTTCTGATTTGTTGTTGGTGTAATTTACCAAAGGACAAAAACAGGGGAAAAGTTCCAATTCAAAATATAAGATTTTTAGAATGAAATAAGCTTGAGGCGCTGATTTTGCCTTTGTTTAGATATAGATCGTTGCGAATTAAGTTCCAAGAAGAGTCTTTAAAAACGGAATCTATGAAGATACGGGAATGAGAGAAAAATTAATGAGTAAGTAATATAACTTTTGTTTCTCTGCCTGTCCATCTCTTTTTTTTTCTATATCCCTTATAGAAGATTAAATTTGCAATCAAGCATTGGTTTGTCGAAGTTGAAATTATCTACATACTTCCTTTTCTTTTCTTTTATAACAATGGCTTCATTTGATCTCAATGTGTAGTTTATTTTGATAATATTCAAAATAACGGATTTCTTACCCATGATTTCCGAAAAATTCCAAAGAACAGTCCGTAAAGTCAAGACAAATTCTTCAAATTGTTGTATCTAATGTAAAATGTTTATGTTTGAGATGGGAGAGGTTAACTAAAAGTTCTCAGCCCAACCAAGAAGAAGATGGCCTGGAGCCATGAAATGTCCAAGATATTCCATATATTCATACCTCATCGCTTTTGTTTATCCCTTCCCAATAATCAGTATGTTTTTTTTTTAAGTTATTATCGTTTTGGTTAGGCTGTGAACTAGTAAGTACTTTACTGTCCCTCATAAATGAAGAGTTTTAGATAGACAAAACATTGTTCTGAGCATTACAGTTTATATATATACATATATAAGTGTGTGTGTGTGTGTGTAGAATAATTGATAACATGGTAATCCAAGTAGAATCAGAGGTTTATTGAGAAGCAAAGTCGACACTATAGTGTTTCGGTTCTAATGAACCATCAACTCTCCTTCTACTTGGATTAACTTGTTATCAGTTTTTCTATATATATTGTCGTATTATACTCCATTATTTACTTCCATATGAATATGTATGGACATAATATGTATGAATATATATATATATATATATATATATATATATGTACCTATATATATATATATATATATATATTTGCATGTATATATGTATATATATATGTTGAAAAATATATATGCATTTATACGCATATATGTTTATGTATATACATGAATATATAAGTATATATATATATATATATATATAGGAAGAAAGTAGAAAAAACAGTAATCCAAATTAGATAAATTTTTTATTATGTAAAACCAACGTTAAACGTTCCGGTTTTATAACCTTCTTTAGGACTTTGATATCATGAGAAAGGTTTTTCACACGGCGATGTATACATATACATATATATATATACATATATACGAGGTGCCTTCAATACGTTTCCACACTTCTTTTGTATGGGCATTTAAAATTGTCGTAGACTCTTGAAAATTCAGTATATTATTGCTATACATTTTATGAGATGACTGACCCATGTTTACGATTTCAGGTTTAAATGAAAAGCCGCAGCAGCAATTGCAATACACCCTACGAAAGCCTGATTGTCTCAGCTGGTGAATTTCAAAAATGCCATCTGGACATGAGGACACTTTAGAAAAACGGTATGCTATAAAATTCTGTTTTAAACTTGAAAAAAAGATGCCACAGAAACGTATGGAATGCTTTAGACTGCTATTGGACCATCTAGCATGAATCGAGCATCAGTTTTTTAGTGGCATAAGAGATTCAAGGAAGGCAAGGAGTCTGTGAAAGATGATTAGAGGTGTTGGAGGAGTAAGGAAGTCAGAACACCAGAGTTGATAGGCCAAATAAATATTTTCATGAATAAGGACCGTCGTGTGTCTTTAGAGACAATAAGTGCACAGTATGATGCCAGTGTGGGAACTGCACACAATTATTCGCGAGGAACTGAAGATGTGGAAGATTTGCGCGAAGTTTGTCCCAAGGGTGCTCAGAGAAGATCAGAAAGAAAGACGTTGTCGTGACAGCAGGGAGATGGCCGAGCTGATCAATTCAGATCCCGTAGTTCTTGATGCTCTGGTGAGCTGCGATGAAAGCTAGATCTACTGCTATGACCCAGAGACCAAGAGACAGCGTTCCCAGTGGAAGCATGCTGGCGCTCCCAGACCCAAGTAGGCCAGACAGAGCAAATTCACCCACAAACTTTTGGTGATCCCCCTTTTTTTTTTTGACCGCACTGGCATGATCTCCATGCTCTGGGTTCCCACTGGAGAGACAGTCAACAAGGAATACTATGTTGAGGTTTTAAGGGAGTTCAGGAAGAGATTCCTTGGGAAGAGGCCAGCACACTTCAAATCGGGTCGGTAGCATTTCCACCAGGACAATGCACCTGTCCACAACTCCATCTATCCTCAGTCTCCCTAGAGTCCAGACCTTGCTCCCTGTGTCTTTTGCTTATTCCCAAGCTCAAGGAAAAACTTAAAGGCGATCGTTATGAGACAATTGAGGAGATGAAAGAGGCTGTGACGAAGATCATTGACACGCTCACACAAGAGTATTTCCATGGGGCCTTCTAGAAGTTGTTAGAACGGTACAAGAAGTTCATTGCAGCCGGAGGAAATTACTTCGAAGGGGACTAGTGTTTTATGTGTGTACTATCAATAAAAGTGCCCATACGAAAAAAGTCTGGAAACTTATTGAATACACCTTGTATATATATTGTGACGGTCCATAAGATATTTATCCCAGGACGGGAGTTTATTTTACGCACGTGTGACGTCGGGGCTGTCTGGCACTTGATCCCTTGCAATTTAAGTCCTAGTTAGGATTCCTCTTTCGGGCATATGGGAACTGGCAAATAATGTGGGGGTTAATTTAGGGCTAGACTGACCACCGCTGGCAAGGGAGTTTCCAAATTTCACTTTACACACACCTACCAGGCTACTTCGTCCTCCTACCCCCTAGGATAACGGAAGACATGGACCTCTAGGTTAAGATAAAATAATATTCTTTACTGTAGTCAACAATTCCAATTTCCAGTGTAATGTTTTTAAAGGCGAATAGGACATTTAGCGAGAATAAATTGAGGCGAATGAAGCGGAAAAAGATATACATGCAAAAGAAGGCAACTTAGTGGGTAAATAGCACAACAAATAAATTCAACGAGGGGACATTTAAAATATAACCAAAATTTTAATAGTCGGGGTCCAAACAAATATTTATAGGAGCCGGTATATTTCACCAACACACAGTCTCAAATACAAATGTCTTTCTTTCTTCCTTTTTCTTTTCTTTCTTCTTTCTTTCCTTTTCTTTGTACTTTTCTTTCTTTACTCTTGAACCTTGGAAAGGTAGCTAAGACTACTCATTCGTTTACAGTTTATGAAATTAATCTTTTCATTCTATTTCTCTTCTTTTCTTAATGCATATACTTCTTTATATGCTTCTTTCTTTAAATTGAGAGAGAGGGTATATAATTGCAATACTTAGGAAGGGTGGAGGGAGAAAACGGTTTTAAGGTTTACTTAGCTTTTTCGACAAGTTTCTTCTGAGATTTCTTTTCTTTTACGGGCTAACGAGTTTCTGTAGAGCTTGGCTTAAAGGCATCTGTCATCTCCTGTCCAACTCGGTTCCGCTTCTTCGCCCGGAATTTTGGCTGATCGCACGTCCTTTCACAGCGACCTCGGTCCTAAAAACTGAATTCGTTAACCCTATTTCTTCTGACGAAAAGGGTACAACTTCCGTCGCTAAGGCTTCGGCCAATCAATTGGCTCCTTTTTTCTTCCCCCACCTCCCCCTGTCATGATATTCATTCGGGCTACTATACTGACCTCTATATCGCCTTCTCTGTCCACCCGGTCACAGAGTGTAGGCAGCTCCTGGCTTTAATTCTGACCTGGATTCGTTATTTCGTTCAACAGGTAGACCGAGGAGTTGACCTACATTCCTATTCCTCTTTTAACGGTCAATCTTTGGGGCCTGTTAATTCAAACGCAGAGGGGGTAGGGGATATTGATCTTACCTCTCTCTCCTCTCAGTGGCATACCACGTGACAATATATATATGTACACGTATATTTACTAATCTAATATCTACCAGTATTCACGGTACCAGAAAAAAAAAAAAAAAACCCTGGCCAGGAACAAGAGATAAAAATATCTCGAATCACCGCCCAGAGGAAAAAGAAAAAAGTTTTTTGGGTAAAAAAGAAAGAAAAGACCAACCTCGTTCGACTCCTTGAAAAAAATCAAGGGGTACTTAGTCAGTGGTCAAAAGAAAACCAAAAGACCCTCCGCGAATGCTGCAATGCTACAATTACTAAAGTGTTCAACATAAAACAATGGAGCCAATTATAGAATTAACTTAAATCTAAGTTAAATTTAAGTTAATTCAATGTACACGTATATACATATATATATATATATATATATATATGTATACGTATATATGTACGTATATATGTGAACACATCTATATATAGATATAAGTTCAATAGAAGTAACAATTCGTTTTAATCTTTATTTTTTATTTTTAGTGTGCGTTGTACGTTATTGTGTATTTAGTTGCCTTTTGCTGCTGGATCGCTTGCCGGAATTATTGTTTTAGTAAGAGTCGCTTGGGAGAACGAGTATGATGTTGGATTACTCGAAACTTGTAAGGACCCCAAGAACATCACTGATAAGACGATCATGTGCACTCTTTTGGTGTATGATTACAACTTCAATTCTGAATTACACAGTGACTACTGGGATTTCAAACTATGACGCCCGAAGAAAAGTATCGGTGACAGCTGGAGAGACAGTGAACCGTAGGAAAAACCGTAACCAGGAGCATCATGGACTAGCACTTCATCATGAATTTTTCGTGCGAAATAATTCCAGATATGCTACACAGCGAAGCACAACCCAGGAGAACCCCGATACAGGAAGCATGGAATTTCCGTTTGGACGGATATTACGGTACCGACTCCTGATTTCGATCAAAGGATTACAAAAATTATTTGTGATTGGGGAAAGGAATGTAAGAATATGTGGGGCTTTAGAATGCTCCAGACCAGAATGAAATGTATGGATAATAGAAGTTATGCGCGACGCGCAGGTTTTTCCCCAGGTGAGACGAAGGAGGTGCACGGCCAGGACGCACTTCACAGTGTCGAGTCCTTCCACACAATTGACCATACAACACCATGCAGAGCAGACCGGAGTGGTCAACCAGATACAGAGAGAAGACAGGGAAAATAGGAGTGAGGTAGCCATTCTGTGATAGGACCTCGCTAACGCATTGGAATCCATTTAAATAAATTGGCAGAAGCCCTAAGGAGACACCACATACTTTGCAAAATCAACAAATTAATCATGGACTATTATAACAACTTTGAAACGAGAATCTCTTCCAGGATAAGGATTTCTGACTGGCATAGACTGGCTGTACACTCTCGGCTACTCTCTTCCCCCTTGTCACAAATATAGTTGTTAAATCGGCTGAAATCGAATGCTTAGGATCAATGTTAAAGACAGGAGTGCGCCAGCCTCTGATCAGAGTATATATTGACGACTGGACCGTTATAACAACATTAGCTTGAAAAAAACTAATAACGTGGGCAGGAATGAACTTCGAACCTGCCAAATCGAGGTCGTTCAACGTGAAGGAAGAAAAAACGGCGGATAATTTCCGTTTTTCAATATCGAGAACAATGCCCCCCCCCCACGTTGTCAGATTGTCTCGTAAAAAGCCTAGGAAAAATTTTCAACAGCACATTAAGAGACATCACCGCCATCCGATCTGCGGTAGACAATCTGGAGTTATGGCTAACCAAAGTGGACTTCCGAGCCGTTTCGAAGCCTTGATTTATCGGCGGGTAGAGCTTCCCAAGCTTCTCTGGGTGTTGTTTTGTATATGACTCCCCAATGACAATTGTGGAAACCATGGAAAGGAAAATTAACTGCAACTCAGCAGATGGCTAGAGCTGCCTAGAAGCTTAAGTAATACTACGTTATATGGCACCTAAATGCGCTGCAACACCCTTTAAAAAGCTTGGTGGAGAATGTGTAGTCTCTCAGAAAACAGAAGCATCTCTTTATATGGAAAGTGGCGGCAGTTGGGAACCAAGTTCACACTGAAAGGAAATGAAGTGGAAGGAAAAGAAATGGGGATGAAAGAAGATGCAAGATTTTGGGACTATGCCAACAGGGTGCATGAACACGACGGTAAATTTTTTTACGAAGGAAAAGAAGTTGGTTAGAGTTTAGCACACCGAAGCTCGTCGCATAAAATTTCTTGAGTAATCCGTGTATGATGTGCTGCCAAACTAGTTTACATGGGGGAGGAGTGGAATACCATCATGTCCACTCTGTGCCGGGATAGACATGCTAAGACACATTATAAGTGCCTATGCTAGGGTCCTTGGTGATGGGAGGTTCCGTTGGAGATAAGCCCAGGTACTTGGGACGGTAGCCGATAAGGTGGACGTTGCAATCCGAGCTGGCAATTTTAGGCGGGAAACGAAGTCCATTTGCTTCATCCTAGCCAGCGACAGCACCGCCACCCTCACTCAGCGTGTAAACCTAACACTTGCCTGCTCTCTACTGTCCGAGACTGGCAGTTAAGAGTAGATATCGGGAAACAGCTGAAATTTCCGGAGCAGATTGAAACAATTTTCCAACGCCCGGACTTAATACTCTGGTCAACTGTCACAAAGCAGGTGGACTTCGAAAGAAAGCTCGAAAAGTATAAGGAGCTTGTCAAACAATGCAGATTCAACCAATGGCGGACAGCATGTTATCTGATTGAGGTCGGCTGTCAGGGTTTGGAAGGAAGAGCTTTGTGCAGGAATGGTAGGTAAAAAAAAAAGAGAAAAGCCATCGGAGCTATTTCAGAATTGGCTGAAAAAGCTTCTAGATGGTTACGGATTAAAAGATCAGATCCATGGAGCACGACGGAGACTTGTGACCGTTGAGGTGTTAAATTTAAAAGAAAAGAAAGAAATAGGAAGAGGAGAGGAAGAAGAAAAATAAAAAAGGGGAATAAAAGAAAAAAGGAAAAAGAGAAAAAGGATGAAGAGAAAGAATTGAAGAGGGGAATGAAAGGAGAAAAGATACAGAAAAAAGACTTAGTTTTCCCAGAGTATATATATATATATATATATATATACATATATAAACAATTTGCATATATATTGATAAAAAAATAGAAAAGAGAGAGAGAAAAAGGTAAAAAAAATTGAAGAGGGAGGCGAAAGTGAAAACAATAATATTCCCAGGGCTTGCAGGGTTGAGATTTCCCTCAAGAATATTGCATCTGTTCATAGAAATATTACCATCAATGAATTAATACGACTGTCTTGGAGTAGTTTTAAGAGTGAAAGACTTAGTCTGTACATTTGTATATTAACATTCCAGACCGAATCAGCGGGCGTAGGGAATTTCCTAGCTGATTATCTTGAACCGAAACTTGCTCATTGCGTGTGAGTATACTCCTATGTATGAAATCAAGGTAAAAAAAAGACGAACAAGCGGTTGTTCCCCTTTTAACACGTCGCAACTTAGAGATAAGGGATGTACATCATTTCTCATTGGTCACTTATACATTAAAAATTCAATAGCAGTAACAGTACCATTTTGCTATAATTTTTTTTTTTTTTGCTTTTTCAGATGTGTCCTGTGAATTATGTTGTTGTTTTTTTTTTTGCTACAGGTTTGCCTGTCGGAATAATTGTTAGGTAGATTCACTTGGGAGAACGATTATGATGTTAGAAGACCCGAAACTTAAAGGACCCCAGGGACATCACTGACGAGGCGATCCTGCGCACTTTTTCGGTGTATGATAACAAATATACGAGGTGCATACGATAAGTTTCCAGACTTTTTTTCGTATGGGCACTTTTATTGATAGTACACACCTGAAACTCAAGTCCCATTTGAAGTAATCTCCTCCAGCTGCAGTGCACTTGCTGTTCCGTTCAAATAACTTCTGGAAGGCCCCATGGAAATCATCTTGTGCGAGCGTGTCAATGATCTTCGTCACAGCCTCTTTCATCTCTTCAATTATCTCATAACGACAGTCTTTGAGCTTAGGGAATAAGCAAAAGTCACAGGGAGCAAGGTCTAGACTATTGGGAGGCTGAGGAACTGTCTTGATTCCCATCTTGGCCAAATAGCCTGTGACAATGATGGAGTTGTGGACTGGTTTATTATCCTGGGGGAAATGCCACTGACCCGATCTGAAAAGTGCTTGCCTCTTCCCTAGGAATCTCTTCCTGAACTCCCTTAAAACCTCAACATATTAACTCTAACCCTAACCCTAACCCTTTGGCCAATAAACTCTGGTGTATTGACTTCCTTACTTCTCCCACACCTCTCATCATCCCTCACAGATTCCCTGCCTTCCTTGAATATCTTATGCCACTCAAAAACTGATGATGATTCATGCAAGATAGTCCAAAAGCAGTGTAAAGCATTCCATACGTTTCTCTGGCATTTTCTCCAAGTTTAAAACAGAATTTTATTGCATATCGTTCTTCTAAAGTGTCAGATTATATTTTTGAAATTCACCAGCTGTGACAATCAGGCTTTAGTAGGGTGCATTCCAATTGCTGCTGTAGCTGTTCATTTGAACCTGAAATCAGAAGATGTATACCAATAACATAGTGAATTTTCAAGAGTCTGCGACAATTTTAAATGCCCATAAGAAAAAAGTTTGGAAACTTATCGTATGCTCCTCGTATATATATATATATATATATATATATATGTGTGTGTGTGTGTGTGTGTGTGTGTGAAAATTCTCATCCACAGAGAGGCTGTTTTGTTGAATCCCAACTCTTCAGTTTAGCTAAACATGCAGGACGTTTCAATCTGAGATCGAAACTCACCTAACTTTACGCTAGACATGGCATCTAACTGCTCAGCCATTTCGGTGATATGCGCTAGCTCAGGAATTATAGCGCATATGCATTAACTTTCGTTTGTTTACATTTTGCACAATCGAATTCCAGGGTGCTCAATTCGTTAGAAGAGATTTGTATAATGCGGGTGGCAGCCGTTAATTCCTTCGCCATAGTGCTCAACCAACGGGAAAGGAACGTATACACACACAAACACACACATATATATATATATATATATATGTATATATGTGTATATATGAATATGTAAATATATGTAAATATATATGCAAATGCATAAATATATGTGTGTATTTTTATGTATGTATATATATATATATATATATATATATATGTATATATGTGTATGTGTATATATGCGTATATACGTACTATTACGGTACTAAATAGACGTTTGTTCCACCACGTCTACATATAACCTGTTGCACCACCAAGGGTCGAACAGGTTTATGCCTGCATCACTACGTCTTACCTGGTAGTGGGACCCTGTTAGAACCTTCCGTGGGAAAAGGTGATAAATACACAAAACTCAATCTTAGTTTACAAACACATTTACTACCACACTTTTTAAGTACTTGTCGGTCGGAAAAAGGAGTATGAAAACTGAGTCGCCCGTCTTAGCTGGACCAAGCGAAACTACATATCATGAGGAGATAGACAGAGCAGACATAGACCTCGAATTTTCTTTCTGGTTTTCTGTTGCAGTTCTAACATACTTGTTCACTAGTTTTGTCTCCACATTTGCGTTTCTACTGTGAGACCCCTTTTCGGAGCTCACCCCAAAACGGGGCTTGTAATTTTCACCTATCTTTACATTTCGCTGGTTGGTGTTTAACTTACGACTCATCTCCTCGCATTTCCAAGCCAACTCTCGTCTTTATCTCGTCACGTCTCACAGCCAGCTCTTTTTCAAACCTGAGTCGTCCCCTTACTTCTGCCAGATGTCGGAGAGAGGACATATCCGTTTTCGGTCATTTCACGCCTGTGCAGAAGATTTTAGACCCCCGGTTTTTTCTAGTTATTCTTAATTACCATAATCATTCATCCGTGACTGGCAGACCTACAACAAGTGCTTTATTCCGACACCTCAATGGTCAGATGGCCATTCCGTAGACGCTCTTTCTGCTTATTCTTCTTATTTTTTCTTCTCTTTTACCTTTCCCATAAATTAGCCTCTCGTTCTCTTTATAACTTGGACCTGTGATAAGTCGCTCAATCATATAAAATATATATATATTTGTATATATGTGTGTGTGCGTTTGTGTATGTGTGTGTGTGTGTGTGTGTGTGTGTGTATGTATGTATGTATATATGTATGTATATACACTCCTGGTCAAAATCTTAAGACCAGATACAAAAGATTAAAAAAATATAAAATACTGTTACTTTAATGAAAATATATTTGCGAAATATTTACATCTAATTCGAAAATCTAATTTATCAAAAACAAATGACAATTTTAATTTTTAAATTTATTGATTTAAATAAACATTGAAAAAAATTGTTTTGGTTTATGATAATGATCAGACCATCTGTGACAAAAAAATCATTGGACAAAAATTTTCGAATGTGTCAGTGTGCTCATAGCTTTAGACATGTTGACAACTACTTCCAGCATTAAATTTAAAATTTTAAAATGGCTAAGGATAAAATTTTCGCGGCGAGTCATTGCAAATGAAACTGGCCGTAGTAGAACTGTCATTGCTAACTTCATTAAAAATCCGGATGCATATACTTCTAAAAAATCAAGCAGCCACCCCATTAAAATCTCACCATCTCTCGACAGACGCATTAGACGAGAAGTTAAAAGAAATTCGAGAGATTCAAACCTAACATCAAATTAGATAAAAGTAAATACAGATGCTGAAAGCAGCTCTCGAATAATTCAATGTCATTCAAATAAAAAAGAATCTAAGAACATGAAATAGCTGCTGAGGCCTTGCTCTCTTCCTCGCCATGAAACCTTTTGTTTACAATTTGCTACCGATTATCACACTTGGGAGGTGGATAAATGGAAGAAAGTGCCGGTTTCAAACGAAAAAAATTCAACCTTGATGGCTGTTATATACCATACCTATGAACATTAATGGATATGTCCTATTCCTCATGAATACGTTTGACACTATTGTGAAGGGGTAATTTTGCTGACTAACTAGTCACCACAAGCAGTTGGTACTATCTTCACGCTGCTGGTGAGTATTGTATCTTGTTATTGTTATAACGATTTCCATTTCCTTTCCAACCTCCGTTTTGGTTATTTCTCATTCAGTAACCTTTCATTAGGTTACAACAGTGGCCTAAATGGTTTTCAGTGTTACTGGCATAAAAAAGATGTCCCGAAAGAAATTTTCTCAACACGTGGAGGTTGATCATTTATAGTCTGGGGTTCATTTTTGTAAAATGGAATACTTAAGTTACTGGAGGTAAAAGGTCACCAAACAGCTGCTAGTTATTGACATGTTAAGAAAGGTGTCGCCAATTTCTGAAGGCCTGTGTGTATTGTTTTTTGATGGACTACATTTTCTAATTAAATGTAAATGTTTCTTAACTATATTTCGGTTTAAGTAACAGTATTTAATATTTTTGAACCCTTTTGTATCTGGTCTATTAATTTTTACCAGGAGCATATATATGTTTATATATATATGATTAACCTTACAAATAAAATAGAAAGTTATAAAGAAATCCTTGACGACAAATAGTTTAGATGTGAAATGCAATTTATTTCTAGAGAAAAAATTTGGATTTTGAAATATAAAGATCCTAAAAATTTATTAAGGCAAAAAAAATGAATTAATATTCAAATATAGACATAGAAATAAATTAAAATTAAAATGGTACGTTGATGATAATAAATGAATTTCACTATTTTGACTTCGATGCATAAATTTGATGTCTAATAGTTATAATACTTACTTTCAATATATAACAGATGTAATTTATATAGGAGTCACAATAGGATTATATATTATAACTAATTATCAACTTATCAAAAATTACATATACCATTATACACTTGTATTATTAGATTGAAGAAAATTGAATCAGTTTATTTCTAAGTGAATTAACTACCTTCATCAAGTATTTAAATGATCTAATGGACTGATTACTCTTAGAAGTAATGAACTGAATATAGAATTAATAATAGATAAAAAATTAAATTAAATTAACCACCAATAACTAGGAGCTAACCGAAAAATAAGCCGATTAAAATGTAAACTAAGGAAATTTACTACATCACTTTTATAACAAAAATTTAAATGAAATATTGTCCAAAGATTTTAATTTAATTAAAATAAATGGTTATGATATTAATTGATTACTCCAAATGCTATTGAATTTAACATCTGCAGCTTTTCATAAAAAAGATAAATTTAAATGTTGATAAGGATACGTTATGTGACTAGAACGATTATAGCCGTAATATAGGCTTTTTAAAATTATTATTGAATAAAGAGTTAGGTTCTGAAATGATAAAATGGGATACACTGAAAAATATTTAATATTATAATTATGATACGAAAGGAATTTTTACAGTTTTTAAAAAGTAGGAAATTAATTAAGACTAAAAAAAATACCCTATATTTTCTCGGTCTATTAATCTGATGTTGCACCGAATATTTAACGCGATGAAAAACTAGTTTATATTTTATTGGGTTAAATACAGTTTATTAGAATTTTTATATATATATGAAATTTGATGTAAAAATCTTAAATGTTTAATTTAAAATAAATTTCTTTCCCCGGAATAACTGTACCGCTCCATTAAATTGTTCATCTGATGATACAATCTATAATAAACGATTGGGGAAATGGATTTATAAAGTCTTAAATTCTTCTGACTTTTACATGACATCAATGATATATATATATATATATATATATATATATATATATATATATATATATATATACGCGTATATATACATATATATATATGTGTGTGTGTGTGTGTGTGTGTATGTATACATTTTTAAAGTCTTAACTCATTGAGTTTTACTCGAGAGTATATATATATATATATATGCATATATATATATATATATATATATATATATATATATATATATATATATAACGTCTTAACTTCTGTTGAGTTTTTGACATTAATCATCCATATATATATTATATATATATATGTATGCAACAACGTAAATATATAAAATGTATATATCTATGCAAATATATGTATATATATTTATACATAACTATGTATAGAAAATATTTATAAATATGCGAGTGTATATTTGCATATATATGTTTGAATACATAAGTATATTACAACAGTGTATGGAAGTCTCTCTCTCACTTGGTGGGTTTGTGGCAGACCAAATGCGGTAAAATTTGGAGAGTGCACAATATCTGTGAGATATATCTATTATACTATACAATAAATAAATAAATATATAGCATCCATGCTATTATATATATATATATATATATATATATATATATATATATATATATATATTTATTTTATTTTTTTTATTTATTTATTTATTATATTGTATATATATATGAATATATATGTTTATAAAATGTGTATATATATGTGCATATATATACGTATGTGTATATATTTGTGTGTGTGTATATATATGCCTATATATGTACATATATATATATATATATATATTTGTACACATATGTATGTGTATATATGTATATATGCGTATATACAAATGTATATATATGTGTGTGTGTATATGTATGTATATGTATATGTGTGTGTGTGTCTTCTTAAAGTGTACTTTTACTTATATATATATATATATATATATATATATATATATATATATATATATATATATACTTTAAGAAGACAGTTTCGGTTCTCTCTCTTCATTCATGAGATATTCAGGCGCAATTTATTTATCGACTGAAGAATCTTTAAGAAAGTTAGGAGAATTTTCTCCAAGGTCTGCTATCTGCATTTTACTTTTCTTCGGTAAATTTGTTATAGACTTTTCCAACAATGCACAGCTCTCAGAAACTGCCTCTTCCTTTCTTCGTTCGTGAAATATTCTAGAATTTTGAGTAGATTATTTGTAAGGTATTTCAGTCTCTGTTCGAATTAAATAGAATGACAGCGCTTGCCAGTGCATGAATGACTGCTCATTGGAACGGCGAGTATTTCTATTGGAAGCATAAACGATAAGTAGCAGAGCGGAACTTGTCACAGATCTCTTGGACTTGGTGGCACTTGAAGTGGAAATGGGATCACAGGAGCGTAAGAGAATCAATGTTCGGCGCATACCTTTCGGACGATGACCTTTTTAAGGGAGAGGCAAATTTGTGAAACGAAATGGTCATTTGTCAGTGGAACGAAAGAAGTAGAAAAACGATTCGTTGGGATAGGAGGGCCTCGGGGTATTTTCTGAAGTAAAGAAACCATAAAAAGCTGATATAATGTCACTGCCCTCACAGCATGTGAAAGAATGAACACACAATATATATTGAGTAAAAAGCGACTACTTTGAACATTTTAGGATTTTATTCAAGAGGTAGAACGGAGAGGATTAAGCTTTTAAGAGTTATAATCCGCTGCGCGATTTAAATCCAAACGGATTCGTAAATACAGACTTATCTAAAGAAAGAACGAGATATTTAAAAAGCTGTAAGAACTTGCCATGAAAAAGGTCAATCAAAATTGTACTACCCACTTGCCAGGTATAAATTCAGATTTGTTCTTGGTGCTACTTATTTACTAAGGGTTTTTGCCTAGATGTGACACAAGGCCGAATGAATGAGGCACCCAGTGAGACTCAAACTCACTGGCAGAGGTTTGCTAGTCAATTTTGCAAACCATTACACCACCCGAGATGCCCTTGGCGTTTCCCTATATGCTTGCTGTAATGAAAAACGAACGAGGTAAAAGCTTGACTTTAAGCTTTACCAAGATGTAACGCAACTGTGGTCAATTAGCTTGGAGCTTTATTAAATATACAGGTTAAGTGAGATTATTTGGTTTAATGACTTATGGACTTTTCATAGTTATTTAATGCAAAATCCTGTTTATACATAGATTATATATTATTTTTAAAAGAACAGTTTTGTTATATACCGTATCTATGAAAATTAATAAGTATATCCCATTCCTCATAAATAAGATGGACTCTATTGTGAGGGGACTGAATATTGGTTTACCTTCTTCATACCGATGGCGAGCATTTTATTTTGTTAATGATTTCCATTGCATTTCCAACCAACGTTTTGGTTATTTCTTATTCAGCAACCTTTTGTTAGGTTACAAGTTTGTTGGTAATTTTATTCTTAAATGAGTAAGAGCTTATTTATTTGCCAACAGTTAAATTGTTGAAAGTATTTCTATTTATTGTTTGCACACAGTTAAACACTTTCAAGTATTGCTGCTTATTTACACACAATTAGATGGTTTCACACACACACACACACAAACACATACACGCACATTTTTAATTTTTATTTTCGTACCTATTCTATAATTCTGATAGTGTGAAACCCAGATGATACAATTTGCAAATAAAAATATATTACGCAAATTGATATGGAAAAATTCCTTATAAAAAGAAAAGACTACAAACATTCGTACTGCTTGAAAATAATCAACCAATACCGCAATTTCAAAAGAAATAAAACAGCGACAGAACACCTTAAGCTAAAACGTAAGAGTGATCAATATACTAAGTAGAGCTAAATTTAAATATATATATATATATAAGTAAATCTTAAGAATATATTTTTGGCCTGATCTTTCGATATATGAGACATTCAAGAACTATTAGCATTTTACTTTTATTCGGTAAATTTGCTATCGAATCTTTCAACAATATACTGCTCTAAGAAATCGCTTCTTCTTTTCTTACCACTAATAATTCTATTTAATACTAATAACCCCAGGAAAAGATTAAACAGTTCTATTTTACGCATACATGGGTACGTAACAGGTACTACCACTCCAGCAGCCCAGTCAGATGAAGCTCTAGAGTATATTTCAGTATAGTCATTAGAACCCCCTTAACGAGTGTTCTGGATATGACATTAAACCATCTAATGGCAAGGCTCCAGCCATGGAGCTTTGAGTGATGCGGAGTACCCCTTCATTTTCATTGCTTCCAGGTCCATATAACCCAGAGTGGTAGCACTTGATGGGCTCTTTTCGATCGGTCAAATAAAACAAACTATGGTTTAAACAAATGACTGATGTTAAATTGTGACTGTTATATAGCAATACTTGAAACCATTTAACTATGTGCAAGAAAGAGGGCAGGTTCGTTTAAGAATGTCCTCAACAAAATGTGTTTACAAATCATATATATATATATATATATGTGTGTGTGTGTGTGTGTGTGTGTGTGTGTGTGTGTGTGTGTGTGTGTGTGTGTAAAACGGCTTTGGCATTAAATAACCTACAATGATTGATATGCCATACAAGCAAACTAAACAAACCAAACCAAAACTAACACTAACAAAACTAACAAAACTAACACCCCGGTCAGAGTGGACCTGGTTGTCATGGTAATCAAGTGAGTACTTTACCTTTTTCAAACTCCAAGATTGGAGCGTCACGATCAGATGCAGTTTAATGTCATACCCAGGATACATAAATATATAAATGACATATTCAAATGGAGACAACTACAACTGACTTCACCACACTTAGGTTGAATAAGGAGGTGCCTGTGGTGTAATTTTTATAGTCGTTGGAAATGGACACGGCGAATCGAGTTCAAACCCTGGACGAGACTGATTGCATTTCACATAGCACTAATACCCTTGGGAAAGGTATGAATCCAATTATTCTCCCTCCAGCTATGGGTAAATAGTAGGACAGACTGGTTTCTTCAGCCTTGGTGAGGCAACTAGTCTAGGAGAATGAAAACTCTGAATTCAAACCTGTTAAACTCTGCTTAAAAATTGACCTTGTGTCATATCCTGCCCGAGCGGAGGGGTTGGTAAATAGGCTTAGATTGAATAAGGTTTATTTATTTATTTCCAGATGGGTGAGAATTAAGAAAAGCGTCGTTCTTTATGACCTTCAAATCAGACAGCACTTGTTCTCTCATTTAAAAGAGGTGAGAGCTGTGTTTACTGGGGGGTACCGATGAACCTAAGTAATTCTTGTCCCCACTTCATGGGAGTCGAAATTCTTTCGGGGTCCCTCGCACAAAACTTGTGTCATAGTCATTTATTTAACTCTCCTTGAAGCTTGGCTTCGTGGGGAGTTAAATGAATGACTATCCTATGTGCTTGGAGATGCTCTTTGTGTAATGAGTACTGTCGTTGGAAATGGACACGACGATCAAAGTTCGAATCTTGGACAGGGCTGTTTGAATTTCTTATAGTGCTAATGCCCTTGGGAATAGTATGAATCCAACTATTCTCACTTCAACTATGGGAAAATAGTATGGTAGAATGCTTTTAACCTTGGTATTGCAATCAGTCAAGAAGAAAGAAAATTCGGACTTCAAACCAGTTAAACTCTGCTTAAAAAACGTGGCCTCGTCTCACATCCTGCACGATCATAGGTGTTAAGTAAATACATATCATATGTACTCATTTATAGGTCGAACTTTGTGGATCTAACTTTAAATGAATATTATATGTCAATGGCGGGGTTATTTTATGTCGAAATCACTTAAATAAATACGCTCTCTAGTAATATGTAAAATACATCTTCACAATCATTTTAAACACCACACTGTCGGTGGGGCTTAGAATACGCTGACTTTATCTTGAGCAGAAGCGTAAGACCCCAACCTAAAAAGGGCAGTTTCAGGTATGATGATAAACTGGATATAATGGTGAAGCTGTAGTTCAGGATATTTAGGAAGTATGAATTACTCCTTCATTGCCATAAATCTATTTAAAATTATTTGTATTCAATAGGAATATTTGATGCCATATAACAGCAAGTTGTTTACATTAAGAAGTTTTACTTGAAGCTTAAATTGTTTACTAAGGGTTATTATTAGTTACTTAGAGCAGTTGAGGATAGGAATGGATGGTGCGAGAGATTCCAGGAAATCCTAGCCAGAAACACAACTTGACAATGATGATGATAATAATGATTTGAAACCATATAATTGCAAACAAATGACTATTATGAAGTAGAAATAATAATCTTGAAACCGTATAATTAATAGTATTAGACAGGAATACTTGAAACTATACGAATGTATACCAATTACTTGTCTTAAATAGGAATACTTAATATCATATAAACACTTTAAAAAACAGTAACACAAAAATGTAACTATAAATGTACAATGAACGCAATTCTCTAACCTCTGCGCATGAATTAGCCGGAAAAGGGTTGACGTTAAAATTATTTTAATCATTTAATATTCAAATAGTATAAATGCAATTCAAAATTATTTTGAAAATTATTTCAAACATATCTTTTAGACTCATAGATTGTTCCCTAACATTTTGGGTCAGAGTTAAGATAGGTAATATCGGAATAAAGTAGTTCCTTTGCATTTCCCAGCGAACAGGAGCCTCGTGACTGGACACAGTTATATGTCATACCTGATTTTGCGGGCTAAAGGCCTTACCTTTCTGCTGAGGATGCTCAGTTCGACTGACATAACAGATTGCTTTTCGACCGAAATAATTTCTAATCTCCCTCTAGTATCAGCGGTAAGTGTCCGAATCCAAATTAAAAGTCATGACTTTAAATGCTGATTTTCATGGTAGGCAAGCTCTAAGGTTTGCTTCACTATTGGCCAACGCAATATTCCTACCCTCTATTTTCCCGAATTTCATCTCATGCCAAAAATAAGCCAAGCTTTGCTAATATCAATATCCTTCAAGAAAGCAGCACCAGCGTACCCTTATCTCGAGACGAATTATAAAATTTGTTTATCACTTATAAACATGTTGCAGTCAAAACTAATTTCTTATTGAATTACTTCACGAGAGATAAGAAATATTTCCATTTTTGTATTTGACAATATTTACAAAACGCAAGGGAAACAAGTGCGGTTATGCTCAAACACTTATAAATATAAGTTGGGTAGGGGTCAAGATATTCACCTTGGTTCCATTTTCAGACGTGGCATGCTGAAAATAGATTGGCAGCTTGTTGACTTACGGACCACTTCCTTAAATAGCACCTCCCCATTCCTCTAAGATGGAGCAGACTTAAGGGTGTATGCTCTAAATTATTCAGAAGCCGGCTGGCTTTAGGAGTCTCATTGACTTTTTCTCTATCAACTGCACGACCCAGACCTTCTAAAAGAACATTAAGACCGGGTAGTCGTGGACCTTATTCTACTACACAATCCCATAGTGTGTTTATGAAGAGTTTGAATTCAGGATTGTCATCTGGAGAGGTTCACCTCAGCTTGGCTAAAGAGCCAAGTCTACTCTATCATTTACCAATGCACGACTTGCACCTTCTGAAATATCATATATTTCTATATAATGCAAATAATTTGTACACAACTATAAGTTTTCAAGTATTTGTATCAATTGCAAATAATTTAACAGAGTTGTCCTATCATAACTTATTATCAGGTTTCAAGTGACCATTTCTATTTAATAACAATAATTTGTTTACACACCTATTATCAAGTTTCAAGCTTCACAATCCGATACAAATAATTTATAAAGAAATATATGGTTTCAAATAATTATTCCTATTAAATGATAATCATTTCTTCGCAAATGCTCGATCGTTTCAAGTATTTCTATTTAATACAAATAATGTGTATACAGTTATATGGTTTCAAGTATTTCAAACAATTATATGATTTCAAGTTTAATAATAATAATAATAATACCGACAAGCCGATAGACGACAGAATGACAATAACTAGGAAACCAAAATTGGAAAAAAAAGCAACAACTCTATGGCCGCTTTAAACGACTAATAAACACCATCTCATACGAGAAAACCTGGACATGGCTAAGAAAAGGTAACCTTAACAGAGAAACGGAATCTCTCCTAGTAGCAGCACAGGACAACGTCATAAGAACCAATCATATCATAGCGAGAATAGACAAGACCCAACAAATTAGTAAATGTAGACTATGCGGTGACAGAGACGAAACGATCAATCACATAAGCGAATGCAGCAAATTAGCACAGAAGGAGTATAAGACGAGACATGACTGGGTCGGCAAGGTGATCTACTGGGAAATGTGCAAGAAATTTAATTTGACCACACTAACAAGTGTTATATGGACAACTCGGCACCTGCCCTAGAAAATGACACACATAAACTCCTATGGGATTTTGACATACATACGGATCACATAATCTCGGCCAGAAGACCAGATTTTATAATGATTAACAAAAAAAAAAAAAGAGAATTTGCAAAATTGTCGTCTTTGTTGTCCCAGCTGACCAGAGAATAAAACTGAAAGAGTGTGAAAAGAATAAGTACCTCGACCTTGCTAGAGAATTGAAAAAGCTGTGGAACATGAAAGTGACGATTGTACCAATTGTGATTGGTGCTTTTGGCACAATAACAAAAGAATTATTAAAAGGCCTGGGGGAATTGGAAGTTGGTGGACAGGTAAAGACTATCCAAATGACAGCATTAATGAGAAGAGTCCTGGAGACTTGAGGAGACTTGCTATCACTCAAACTCCAGTGAAAAACCATCAGCTAATACTGATGTGAAAAACTCTAAAGCAGTAAATACTACTACAACTACTACTACAACTACTACTATTTCTACAACTACTACTACTACTTCTAATAATAATAATAATAATATTCCTTTGTAAACAAGTATAGCTTCATGTAACAATTCTTAAACATTTTACACAGAGCTATATAAAGAAAAAAAAATGATTACTAGGTAATCCAAGCAGAAGGAGAGATTTATTGAGAAAGAAACTTGACACTATAGCGTTTTGGTTTTAATGAACTATCATCAGGACTAGGAGGGATGATATTACTGATATTAAATCAACGATGGACGTTTAAAGAATTCATGAACCTAAGGAAAATTCATATATCGGGAAAAGTCGGCTAAAAGGGTCAGTAATTTTAAAAAGAAATGCTGATTTACTGATTAAACGGCCAACTCTTTCCCGAAATATAGATTTCCCCCAGGTTTTTGTATTCTTTAAACATCTATCGTTGATTTAGCATCAGTAATATCATCCCTCCCAGTCTTGATGATAGTTCATTAAAACCGAAAGGCTATCATATTGAATTTCTTTCTCAATAAATCTCTCCTTCTGCTTGGATTACCTTGGTTTCAATTTTTTCTCTATATTACCGGATTTTACTCCTTTATTTACTCACACACAGCTATATGCCATCAAATATTCATATCTAATACAAATTATTTGCACATAGTTGTATAGTTTCAAGTATTAGATATAGAATACAAATGAACAAATGTTTCAAGTAACTGTTTTAATCTAAAATAATTTGTCTGCAAACTGTTATAAAGTTGCAACTGATAAAATCCTTTATAAATATTTATAGCTTCAAGTATCAATTCTTAAGAGAAACAAGTTACACACAATTATATCGTATCAAGTAATTCTATCTGATGCAAATAATTTTAAAAATATGTATATGATCCATAGATAGGACCTTAACATGTACAACCATTTTGGAACAGTATAGACATAGTAGTAATGGCAAACAAATGACTTATGCTAAACTGACTTGTTAGAAATAGATCATTTAACTGGGTGTAAACAAATGAATGTTGTTTAACGGAATTGTTTGTGATAATTACATAGCAATACGTGGAACCATTTGACTGTGTGCAAACAAATGAGTAATGTTAAATAGAATTGTTTATGTTAAATAGCAATACTTGAAACTCTTTATCTATGTGCCTAAATTGAATTATTAGTAATACATGGCAATACTTGGAACCATTTAACTGTGTGCAAACGAATGAGGACTCAATACTTGATTATAAAAAAGAGCTCTAAAATCTCAGTCTCACCACAAGATGCAGTTTAGCCCCGGAGATACATTTTTTCGGCGATGAGGGTCTTACTATATTTCAAGAGATTTATGGAGCGTTTTTTGAGCCTCACTGAAGAGGGGGTAATAACATTCAGACTACTAATTTGTAATGTAAGAAAACGTTTAACTGCTGATGGTATCTTTTGTTAAAAACGAGAATTATTAAGGTTAGTGATATATACAACGAGGGAGTCATCATGGCACTGTGGCGAACGTGCGGAACAACGACATCGTAGTCTGCGAGTTCGAACTCCAGTCGCGCTATTACGTTCACTTCCGGACAAATGGGAAAGATAGGAATATGAGCCCAATAATACAAGTTACATTAAATATTGGTGAAAGCTATCATTAGCATGTGTGCAGCATTTAAATTAAGAACCGTTAAACGGAGTTAAAACACCGTCGCTCAACTAAGTTTAATTGACAATTGATACACCCGAGTTCAATTTAAAATCACAGCTCTGATTGGATTGTTTCAATCATGTGATCGAGAATAGAAGTTGGATTTCAAATTTAAGTTAGCTAGTCAAGACTAATTGATGTGATAAAACGTAGTTTTCCATCTCTGGTTCGGCACTCCTGATCCACGTACGGGGTCAGTATTATATAAAATGAATAAAGTTATGTGTGTAATCGGCAAAAGGAGACTTCGTATTTTTTATTGATCTCATCGAAGAGAATAGATCAGCTGATTAAGAAGATGGTATAATATGTCGGCAAGAAGCAAAGACAGGATGGCCACTCCAAGAAGAAGCCCATATATAACACAATTACTGTTTTTCTACAAGGATAGCTGTGGCATTAGATAACCCCCGAAGGCTGATATGGTATCAGATAAAGAAACCAAACCGATTATTTGCAAAGTGTTAATATAATTCAATTGTGGTTAGTGAGCAGGTGTGTTTGTATGAGGATAGAATGGACATTTTTATGAATCTGACCTTCCATTCTAGTTTGTTCCTTAAAGGCTAAAGGGGAAAACATGAAATACAAAAAAATTGATATTTTATCAATTATCCACATTAATATATCACCCTTTATTGTTTTTAACATTTCTTTTGTGTTCTTCGGCCTTTTCCGAATATATAATGCTGAAATTTGCAGATTTTTTTCTGTAATAAAAATAGTGAATTTCGGCACCTAGGGTGGTGTAATGATAAGCCAGCTCGACTAGCTAGTTCGAGTCTTATTAGGCCCCTCATTCATACGGATTTGGGCCACATCTAAGCAAAAAGCTTAGTAAATTACTAAAAATGGTGATTTTTTATTTATTTTTAGTATTTCATTAATTATTCTCATTAATATCTTAATTTTAAAATTGTTTTTAGTTTTACTTTTCGGTCGATGTCTTCTTTGACTTTCTTGTCAGTAATATTGAGATTTTTTTACCGTTAAAAAAATGGTGAATTTTTCTTTTTACATTTTTTCTATCTTTTTTCATTTCTTTTTTTTTTCTATTTTTCTTTCTTTTTTTTCTTTTTATAAATTCAATTCAAAAGAAAAAAGCCAGAGGAAACATTAGCGAAAAAAAAAAACTGTAATAAAGATAATATTAAGAATTATGAGGTATCGAGAATTGCGAAGATGAATCAATACAAGAACTCAAGGACTACAGGAAAAACAGCCAAGAAAAACTAACGAAATCATCTTGTAACAGAAACCAAATAGAAAAACAAAAACGAGAAACAGAAGTGAGAAGAAAAACTACAGCATAGGTATTTCAAGTGACAAACTTGGGAGAACATTTGAATATGGCCAAGAAAGGGAAACCTCAAGCAAGAAACCTAATCTCTCTAAATAACAGCTCAAAATAGCGCCATGAGGACCAATTGGGTGAAATCAAACAATGATTATACGCATCGGAATCGCAAGTGTAGGTTATGTGAAGAAAGAGAGATAAAACGGTGTATCATAAACTTGAATTCAGTAAACTAGCGCAAAAGGAATACAAGACTTGGAACGACTGGATGTCAAAGGCGATTCACAAGAAATTGAACAAGAAACTAAAATTAGAAAAGACTATCAAATTATATTTGAACAAAATAGAATCTGTCCAAGAGAATGACACGCATAATATTCTCTAAGTTTTTGAGATGCAAATGGATCACCTAAACTCAGCCAAATCAAACTTAGTGTTGATTATCAAAAAAAAAAAAAGAAGTTGTTATCAAATGGATTTTCCGTTCCAGCTGAGCAAAGAAAGAAAAAATAAAAGAAAGTGAAACGATTGACAAATACTAGGACTTTGCCAGAGAATTCAAAATACTGTCGAATATGGGGGTGACGGTGATATCAATTTTGGTTGATGCACTTCAAACAGTCCCCAAAGGTTTGGAAAAAAGAGTGGAAGAGCAATAATTTAGAGGCAGATCCAAGACTAGGTAGACCACAGCATTGTTAAGAACGGCAATGATACGGAGAAGAGTCCTGGAAACATGAAGAGACTTTCTGTCAGTCAGACTCCAGGTAAAAATCACCAGCCAGCACTAGGGTAAAAAAACTCACAGGTAGTATGATAATAATAATAATCACTACTAGGCTATATAGCTTAAAGTAGAAATTTACTAAGCTTTTTTTTGCTTAGATGTGGCACAAGGCCATATGAATGGGGAACACAGTGAGACTTGAACTCACTTGTGAATATTTGCTATTCTAGCTTGCTAACCATTGCACTACCAGAGGCACCCTATATGGCTTAAAGTAACTATTATTAAATTAATTTCTTATATAGTATCAAGTATTCCTATTTAAAACTAAAAATCTTTAGCCCAGTCGACTGGGGCTATAGAATACACCGACAGTAACGATGCAGAGGAGTAAGACCCACCCCAACGAGTATTCTAGATATGACACAAAACCATCTGATAGTGAGCCTCCAATATTGGAGTTTTAGGGGATAGAGAGTACTCCTTCGTTGTCATTGCTCCCAGGCCCACTTTGGCCCTAATTTGTAACTCCTAATATGAGTCAAACAGAACTGTTTGACATCTAGACTCTGCGCAAACAAATGACTTATGCTAAACTGACTTGTTAGAAATAAATCCTTTAACTGTACGTAAACAAATGATTAATGTTTTACTGAATTGTTAGTGATACATAGCAATACTTGAAACTCTTTAACTGTGTGCCTAAATTGAATTATTGTTTAGACATAGCAATACTTTGAACCATTAACCGTGTGCAAATCAATGCATAGCGTTCAATACATTAGAGATAAATAGCAATATTGTAAAGACTTTATGTAAGTAAACAAATGATTATTATTGTATAGAATTCCTTATGTTAGATAGAAATAATTGAAACCATTTGACTGTGTAGAAACAATAGCAATACTAGAGTGCATACAAATTAGTTCTTACTCATTTCAAAATGAAATTACCAAAAAACTATTCACTAACAAATCATATATGCATATCCATTTTAATGTGAGCAAACAAATAATTAATTGTAAATAGAAGTATTCGTGTTAGATTGAAATGCTTGTAACCATTTAACTATGAGCTGAAGAATGAACCTGGGCTCGTTTAAATTTGTTATCAACAAATGTGTTTACAAATCATATATATTTGATATATATGTATAAAGCGGATTTGGCAATAAATGACCTATAATGGTTGATATACCATAAAACCCAACTAAACCAAATCATGAATATTTGATGTATATGTATAAAGAGGATTTGGCAATAAATGACCTATAATGGTTGATATGCCATAAAAACCCAACCCAACCCAACCAAATCATGAATATTTGATGTATATGTATTAAACGGATTTGGCATTAAATAACTTAAAATGGTTGATATGCCATAAAACCAAACTCAACTAAACCATATCCTGAATATTTGATATATATGTATAAAGCTGATTTGGCATTTAATTACCTACAATGGTTGATATACCATAAAACCCAACCAAATCAAACTTTTAATTTTTTAACTGATCAATTTGATCTATAGATCGGACCCTAACAATTTCAACCTAGCCAGAATGAACGTAGGAGTAATAGCAAGAACGAACTGTCTCCTCAGAACTCTGGAAATGGGGCCTCACCAACAGTTGTAGTTTGGTGCCATACGCAGAAGCAATAAAGATCATTCAAGTCCTAAAGATCATCCAAGTCCTAAAAGATTACGGCACCTCTAAGATTCTGGAAACTTAAATGCTTTGTATTGATTTCTTTGTTTTCATAAAAAGATTAATATGCTCTTATGTGTTACTGCACGACTGCACTATATTCTGCCAGAAACGTAATAACTGGATTTAACCTTACAGTCGTATTCCACCAGTTGAATAACAAACTTTTCTTTTCTAAAATCCCGGCAAAGATCAAAAAACACGCAGACTTGTGTGACCCATTTTAATGTTGCTGCATCGGAAATTCAAGCAGAGCGGCGACGCAGCGTTCATACACTGTCAATTATCTGTAATCTGCCTTCAGGATTGGCAAAATTTCTACGTGAAACGACCTTCACATGCAAATCCTCTTTGAGATTAACTTCATGGTTTATGAATTCTACGTTTTTACTAAGCATAAAAGGCACGTAAAATAAGATAGTTTCTTTGCAGATTTTGCCGCGAAATCTGGGGTAATACGAGCGTAAAGTGTCAATATTGAATGTTTCTTGTCTTCTGACAAATCATCTCTCGATAAAGAATATTTGCTGAGGAGATGCAGATAATATGTGAAAGTGTTTTGAGGATGGAATTAGTTTGGTGATTCCGGATAAAACGTCAAGCCTCTTAGAGATTTTCGTAAACAGTTAGCGGCTGACTATTTTCAAAGAGTAAATTAATCTTTTAAATGACGAAATCATGAAAATAGTTATCTAATCAGGCAGTAAACCAATAAAGAAACAACAGTAAATAAAGTTTCAAGTTAAGCAGCCCAACGAGCTGCACTTCCTATATTGCATTCATTAAGGGAAAGACCAGATTCAATTTCCGATGCCTAGGGCGCTTCCAAAGGAGACTACTCCGTAAACTGGGTTTTTTTTTGGCACCAGCCTAAAAGACGCAGGAATGATACCGCTAAAAATGTTATATCATTTTTCATATTGCTTTTACGGTTGGAGAAGTAAATACCTATAACAGCTTCGTGGCTGGGATGGTTATGTATTTACTGAGCACTACAGATTTTTAAGAGAGGTTGGTACAATCCTATTTAAAAGCTTGATGGAAAAAGATTTTCTTTCTTCATCATTTTGTTTTTTCATTCTTGTCCTTGTTCTGTACTTAGCCTTGTTTAATACATAAGTTGGCTGACTGTTGTCTAGGGCAAACCGAAGGCTTCCTTTTCAATAGCTACTAGACCAAGGTGCTGTGGGGTGCAACTCCTTTCTCTGGATTACTTCACTTTCTCTTGATCCGTACTTTATAATGCTGACTTTTACGCAAGGAGGCATCAAGTACCATTTTTTAAATCTTTGGTATGACTCGACCTGGGATTGAACCCCTGGCCACGGGAACATTGGCGAATCCACTAGATATTATGCCAACAGGCCTGTATAGTTTAGTTCATAATCAATTATAACAATACGTTCTTGTAATTTTACAGACCTCCACCTCCACCTCTATAATTTAGGAGCAGCCACCACAATCCTCGCCACCACTACAGTTGTCGCTGCCACCACCACCACTATCACAGTGTTTATGCACAATAACAACACGTTTTAGAGACCATAATCACCATCATAATGATCACAACCATCAGCATCAGTATCACAAGCATAATCCCCACACTCACTACATATTTTAATTTACCATCCCCACCACTCCAACCACAATCACCACCACTTCTACAATCATCACCGATGCTACCACCACCATCAACACCACTACTAGTACCATCACCACAATCATCGTTACCAACACCATCACCAGTATCACCAACAGCTTCAGCAGCATCTGACCACAATATTCCCTTCCATCACCACAATCACATCCACCTCCACCACAAACACTATGTCAACCACCATCAACACCACAATCACCACCATTGTCATTACAATCACTTTCTCCATCACATCATCCTCCAGCCTCATCAGCACAATCATTATCGCCACACTTAGTTTATTATCAGCTCATCACCACAGCCACCATCACACCACCATCATCTCCGCCACTTAATTTCAAGTTAGTCAAGCCATATGATATATCAGAGGTTTATAGTTCTTACTAGCTCACTTGGTGAGTTAATGGAGGACCAAATGTTGCAGTATTTTAAATAGTGCTCTTTATCATTGGTGTAATGGTTAGCGTCGCAGGATATAGACACGGCGACACGAGTTCAAATCCTGGACCTGACTGATTGCATTTCACATAGCACTAATACCCTTGGGAAATGTATGAATCCAAAGTTTTCTCCCTCCAGCTATGGTTAAATAGTAGGGCAGACTAGGTTCTTCAGCCTTGGTGAGGCAACTAGTCTAGGAGAAGGAAAACTCTGAATTCAAACCTGTTAAACTCCGCTTAAAAATTGACCTTGTGTCATATCCTGCCAGAGCGGAGGGGTTGGTAAATATGATCATTGATAAAGCATTTACATATAGAACTATATATATATATATATATATATATTACATGGTAGTGTCTGTGACCCTGGGTTTCATGCATTTTGCATTCGTCAGAGAGGGTGAAGTTTTTTTTTTAAAAAAAGACCGATTAATATGGTTAATTTTTGTTCGAATAACTGGGGTTACTTGTGTGTACGTGTGCCTAAGTTTGTACATTTTAAATGCTAGTACGTTTTTTCTATTATTGTAAAATATTTTCTTTTCAATGCTCGCTTGGCAAAATTTCTTTCAAAAAAGAAATTTTATTTTTATTTTTACGTATCAACTTGGATATTCCGGTTCAGTAGGTTTTTGTTTGCTCTTAAATTATGTAGAACTCTCAAAATTACAAAGATAACTAAGATGTATAATATATTAAAGTCAGTGTAAATGATTTTCAAAGCATCATTGGTATATATTCAGTATATTGTGTCTCTTCCGTGTCATATATTTCTATGATACATCCTAGATGCGTCAAGGAAGGTCTTCGGAGATGCACTGTCTTCATCGCTGATTTCGGGTTTGATGCATCATATCGGCTCTGACAGAAATCCCGGCATGACTCTGGAAGAGTCAAGCCGCCTCCTTGATCGCGACATGCTACGCTCGTGCCTCTACCAAAGAATCAATAAGGCCGGACTTCGGCCGTTCTTATAGACATCTGTTCTTCAGTAACAGCCAATGAAAAACAGGGCATTCCACACTCCTCTACTATATATAATACCATCTTTACCTCATCCGGTTTCGGCTGACTACTTCAGCCGCGGTCCAAATCATTTTGGTGACAGATTGATTTTGGACTGGACCTCTCCAGGTGCTGGGTAGCGCTTTGGCCGGCCGTGTTGTCGAGGCACGGGTCTGGCCGAGTGTGTCTTGGTGCCTGGGGAATTCCTTCAGCCTCAGGGGGCCATCCCCCCAGGCTTTTACTCCCTTCGGGGAGGTTGGGTTCATCGCCCGGCGCCTGAGGCGCCCCTAATAAGGGGAATGCCGACGGGGCCGTAGGCATTTTTGGGAAATGCCGGGCGCGTGTGGGCTACGGCCCTGCGCCCGGACCCACCATAAAAAAGGCCTTGTGCCACACTTGCCCGTTGGGTGGGGCGGTCAACAAATACCTCGGCTGACTACTTCAGCTGTGGTCCAAATCATTCTGGCGACAGATTGATTTTGGACTGGACCTCTCCAGGTGCTGGGTAGCGCTTTGGCCGGCCGTGTTGTCGAGGCACGGATCTGGCTGAGTGTGTCTCGGTGCCTGGGGAATTCCTTCGGCCTCAGGGGGCCTGCCCCCCAGGCTTTTACTCCCTTCGGGGAGGTTGGGTTCATCGCCCGGCGCCTGAGGCGCCCCTAATAAGGGGAATGCCGACGGGGCCGTAGGCATTTTTGGGAAATGCCGGGCGCGTGTGGGCTACGGCCCTGCGCCCGGACCCACCGAAAAAGACCTTGTGTCCCACTTGCCCGTAAGGTGGGGCGTGCAATAAATACCTCGGCTGACCACTTCCGGATTCGGTACCGAGGTAAGATGGTATTTTTAATACTCGTCCACGTCCATGATTTACACTTAACAAGACTTACACATATTCCCCACCAAATCTGTCCTATACTAATACTTCCAAACTAACATGAAATAAGCCCCTACTCTAACTATTCAGTGAGTCTTTAACTCTTACCTTATACCCTTATTCGAAGGCAAAAAAAAAAAAAGGAAAAACTGTCATTTATTTGGCTCACTAAATCATTTGCTACAGATTAACTCATACTTATTTGCCAAGATCTCCCCCCCCCCGTTTATCAATAATCTCTGCTCATTTTACCAATCTAATGCATATATTTCATAAAACAAAAACAAAAAAAAAACTCTTCTCTATTCAACTCCTTACATTCTAACTTATTACTATTACGAATATATCTCCCGTCCCCGCTTCCTCCCATGAACTATTAGCAATTAGGTTTCAATCAATTAACTAAAACTACTAGTGGGCGCTGGCAAATAAACTTATTAAAACCTTAAATTAGTAGCGGACCGTAACCAGTATATGAGGACAAAAAAAAAAAAAAAAAACAAAAAAAAAAAAAAAAAACGGATAATTAAATATCCATCCCCCCTCGCAAACGCCAATGATTCTCAACCCCTACCCCTGGCATTCCAACAACGATAACTTAATATTAACTCAATATACTCTTATAATGTGTAATATATCTCCTAATCTTAATTCTTAGGCTCCTCCATCGTCTTCTTTATTTCTTCCCTGACTCTGATCTCTTAAGCCAAATCCACTTTGACGCCTTCAGAACTGTGTTAGTAATGTCCTTCAGCGCCCTCACCCTAGCTGCCATGACTATACAATTTTTGCTAGGGCTCTGCCCAAAGACTGTCCAGCAAAGCCCCTACAACCAACTTCTACGGGGTCATAATGTATCTTCCATGACTTTTGTTGACATTGTTCGACCAGTTCTTGGTATTTGGACCTCTTCCTCTCATTAACGAGAGTAATATATTCCTCCCATGACACAGTCAGTTCTCAAATAATGCACTGCTTTGTGTTATCAGTGTGCAATATCAGGTCCGGTCTTAGCAATATTACAGCTATGTGTCTGGGGAACTTCAGCTGAGTCTCCAGATCCACTATCAACTGCCAATCGTCCGCAGAAGATAACAGGTTCGTTTTCTCTCTCCTCTTTCTCTGTATCTTCTCTCCTGCTTTTACGAAGTTGATCTGCTTCAATTTCTTTGCTGGTTGATGATTACTAGCCCTCAGCTTTAGTCACCTCATTCGCAATTACCTTGAGTGCTTGATCGTGATGCCAACGGTACTGTCCATCACCCAGAGCTTTTGGGCATCTACTAAGGATATGTTGTAAAGATCCTTTCCTAGCACATAGTTGACAATTGGGGGTCTCTCTCTTCCCCCATATGTGCAGGTTCGTTGGGCTCGGTAACACATCATAGACTGATTTAATGAGAAATCGAATCTCGCCAGCAATTTGACCATGTAATCCTTTTTTTTTTCTCTACATCCTCCCACCTTGTCCAGGCTCCTTGCTGACTCAGACCGACCATTTTACTGTAACCCACTTCTTCTACGCCCTCACGGACTTCTTCTTGGATGAGTTGGCGTCTTTCTTTGCCTTTGGCACTGTTGGTATGTGTCGAGGGGAAAACCCCAATCCCGCTCTGCCTTCAGCTATCGATCCTAAGATAGCTTTATGCCTAAGCCTCTCCTCCGCCACTTGCAACTCTCTCTTCGCACTCCACTCCCTGCCAGATCTTATCTGAATTCCTGCTGCCGCCACCTTTGGACCTTCAGACTTTGTATACTGCAGCAATTCTCTTGTCTTCGTGATTTTGAATTCTTCCACGAGACTGCTGCAGGGGAGGCGCAACGCGTTGCTATTCCCGTAGAGAGCCGCACCACTTAAGCATCTCGGCAAGCCCAGCCACCTTCTCGACCGATTGCTCTTTCTAACAATTCCACGGTGGTAATCGGAATATCATAGACGAGCAATGGCCACAATATCCGGGGCAAAACTGCATGCTGGAATAACCATGCCATAAATCGACCAGGCAATCCAGATTTGTCGATCTTCGTTAGCCACTCCTCAAGATCTTTTATAGTCTTCTGTTTTGCGGCTGTATCCTTCAGACTACTGTTGAATGTCTTGCCCAAGCTCTTAATAGGCTTTTCGCTCAGAGTAGCTATTGTTTCTCCTGCGACTGTAAATCGGACTTTCTCCATGACCTTTTTAATACTAGTGACCTGGATTTTGCTGGCTTGAAATACATTCTAGCCCAGGTCATATTTCTCTCGAGACCCTTTAAGAGCCATCTACCTCCCATGACAGATGTTGTCGTCACGGTTAAATCATCCATGTAAGCCCTTATTGGTGATTGGCGGACTCCTGATCTAGACAAAGGGCCTCGGCATTCCACCTCTGCTGCCTTTACAAGCATGTTCATAGTCAATAAGAATAGGACGGCAGACATAGTACACCCTGTAATGATACCCTTTTCCAGGGTCTGCCACTCTGATGTTACTGTACTTGAACATGCTCTCATATTCTTATAATAGTCAGCAATGAAATCGCATACTGATGGCGGTACGTAATGTCTCTTTAGGGCTTCTTCCACCAGTTTGTGTGGCATGGACCCTTAGGCGTTAGCGAGATCCAACCATAATACAGTCAAGTCCCCTTTGCTTTCCTTTGCCTCTCTCAGAAGCTGTGTCAAGACTCCTGTATGTTCAAGGCACCATGGCATATCAGCTACCCCGCCCTTCTGGACTGATGTATCAATGTAGCCGTTACCTAGAATGAAATCTGACAAGCTCCTTGACAATAAACCGAAAAAGATCTTACTTTCAGTATTTAATAATGAAATTATTCGGAATTGGTCCAATGACTTCGAACCTTCCTCCTTCGGGATCCATACCCCTCAGCGAATCTCCATTGCACCACGATCTTGCCTCTCCTCCAAATGACTCTCAATATCTTCCATAGAATTTGTAGAATCCCTTTACACCGCTTGTACACAATGTAAGGTACCCCACTTGGTCCTGGTGCTGAGGTGGATCTTGTGGCTCTCACAACTTCTTGTATTTCCTTCCAGGTTGGCGAGCGGGTGTCATATTGGACCACTGGTGGCTTCTGCTGAATTAAGCGGTTGTTAATACCCATTTCTTGCTCTTTTGCAGGGTCACTCATTGTATCTCGAAGATAGTTGTTAATTTCTTCCTCCGATGCCTCCAAATTCCCATTTCGCCTCTCCCCTAGCAATGTTCTTGCAAAGCCGAAGGGATTAGACAGGAAATTTGCCCGCTTCCTTGATCTTTCTTTCCTCGTCCTCCTGTGCCACTCCGCTCGCCGTAAAGTTTTAATTCCCCTCTGAGTGTTACTTGGAGCTCCTCGATGGGTTGATGCTCTTCTATACTTGCCCTTTTATAGAGCTTCTTAAGGGATCTTATTTCTCTCCTTAGGTCTTTTATTTTATTCACCCTACGGTTGGCAGTGTATGGCATCCTTGGCTGCCGGGGCTCGACGCAACCAAATCTCTCTGACGCCAAGCTAGTTATTATTGTCGTCATGAAACTTAGTCGCCTCTCCACGTCCCCCCTCGCAGCTGACTGGATTATCTCACAAATGTCATTGTCCTGCCAGGCTCCCTTGTTGTTCGCTGGGGGCCATTTTATCTTCTTACGGGACTCCAGAGTGAGAGGAACTGAAGCTTGGAGGGACTGGGCGCTGTGGTATGACTCCTGTCCCAGAACCTCCTCCGTTTTACCAGGGCATGCACCTGCACGCTGATCCCGGTTACCCCACTCCAGACATTTCATCCGGCTTTGATGTATCTTCAAGCCACTATTGATTATTGTCAAATAATGTGTTCATTTGATCATTCTCAAACCCAACTGCTCTATCCATCAGTGAAGCATATTTCAACAAAAATCCTCAGGATATCACTGCGTTAATTTTTTTAAGGTTTAATTATCCTGAATAGTTTCTTCATATTCGACACTAAACCTTCTTTTACATTTGATTTGCATAGTTTCATTTATTAAAATAAAATAAAATCTATGATAATGAACAAAACAGAAGGAAAATTTCCAGCTGCCTTATGGCTGCTTAGATTTTCAAAGATCCCAATTTCAAAGTTGTGTTAATTAAAATATGTATGATACTAATATGGCTCGTCTAAATTTTATTCGTTTATGAATTTTACGTCAGATTAAAAGATTCCACCAGGATATCAGTTTCAATTATTGAACATGAAAACATCACAGCAGATTTAACTTTCTAAACAGACTGGTTCAAGAGATTTTCAATGAACATCGTCAAAATCATATAGACCTTTCCACAATACTTTTGAAAGTATTGACAGCAGAAACTCATTGAGTGCTTACGGGAATTTAACTGCATGTTCATCCTTCTGGGCTATTTTATGCCTATAATTAAATTTTGTTGGGTAGAGTTTTATGACATATCAACAAAAGCAGGTTATTTAATGTCAAATCCTCTTTACACATATATTTTAAATACATAATATTTGGTGGGGTTGGGTTTTATGGTATATCAATAATTGTATCTTATTTAATACCAAATCCTCTTTATACATATATATTTGATATATATGATTTTAAACAGAGTTTGTAGATAACATTTTAAACGACCCTGAGTTCATTTTTTGCACTCAGTTAAATGATTGTTATCATATTTACCCAACCTCTCCGCTCGGGCAGGATATGACACAAGATCAATTTTTAATCGGAGTTCCACAGGTTTGAACACAGATTTTTCCTTCTCCTAGACTAGTTGCCTCACCAAGGCTGAAGAACCTAGTCTGCCCTACTATTTACCCATAGCAGGAGGGATAATAATTGGATTCATACCTTTCCCAGGGGTATTAGTGCTATGTGAAATGCAATCAGTCAGGTCCAGGATTTGAACTCGTGTCGCCGTGTCCATTTTCTACGACGATAACCATTACACCACGGGCATGATTGTTATGTAACAGTAACAGTTTAACATTAGTCATTTGTTTATACACATTTAATTAGATATACATAGAGGATTTGTAAGTAAATCTTTTGTAGATAATTTCATTTTTAAATGAGTTCGGACTAACTTGTTTGCACACTAGTATTGCTATTGCTTCTACGCAGTTAATCATTTCAATAGTTGCTAGCAAACACTAATAATTCTATTCAATATTAATCATTTCTTTACAGACAGTGAAGTGGTTACAAGTATTGCTATTTAACACTAATTATTCTATTCAACACTATTTATTCATTTGCATATAATCAAATGTTGTGTTATGTAAAAGAATGTGCAGATAGTGACCCGTGTGATACGAACACTGATCTCTAGTCAACAAATACAAGTGTTCAAATGTATTGTGCTGCTGGAATTCACGTGACTAGAAATGGTTGATATATAAATGGATCAGTCAGAGGTCTGACTGTTACATAGCCATATACACGAATATGGCCATGTACGAAATGGACATCGAATGTTGGTAACATATATACATAACGTAGAACACAGGAATTTCGAAATTCGAAAACACGTAACGACTTCTTTGTTCAGGTACGAAACCTTTTTATTACTTTTGACTTAAAGGTTTCGACATAAAGAGAGAGACACAATCTTTTTATGCTGGCTTCTTAACTCTGGCCCCTATCTCGTGCGGCACCCATGGCGCGCAAATTCGTCTCGCCTCAGCGAGCCCCAAAAGTCGAACCTCCTCGTTCGGCGTCTAGTTTCAACTCTCGCTTTCTTCGAAATCCCCCAAATCCTCCGCGCGCTTCCGGTGCGTGACGTCACCCGCACTTTGTCACCCGTTTCATCATCTCAGGCGATTGTGACATCTCTGAGTGACATGTCCGCTCTGTGCGCGCGCGCATAACCACCTGCATCAAGGTTGCACCTAACTAACCCATGTGCTGAGCCGAAAGGTTCTCAGCCTAACTAAACCCAAAGGCATGAACCGAAATCCCTTGGCTATTATATTACATGACGAGACACAAGTGCATACGCAAAATAGATGTGAAATGTAACATTGCGAGTTAGTATTGTTTAGCATTCCAGACTCAGTATTCAGCATTATACGAGAGTGAAGCGATTTTAAGTAATGCCCAAATTTACCCCCTACCATTACAAAAGTAACGACGAAGGAATAGTTCCGAACATTATAAAACTATGAATCACTTACAATTAAATTAAACAGTCGTTTGTTTACATAGTTAAATGGTAAAAGCATTCCGTTTCTAAACATTTAACATTAGTCATTTGTTTGCACTCAATTTAAATGTCAAACAGTACTTTTTGACCTATTGATAGGACTCTATAGACTCAATGTGGACCAGGGAATTGAGCATTACTCCTCATTCACCAAAACTTCAGTACTGGAGCCTCACTGTCAGATAGTTTAGTGTCATAGCCAAGATACTCTTTGTGGGGGGGGTCTTACACCTCTGCAAAGATTCAGTCGGTGCATTCAACAGCCTAAACTGACTGGGCTGCTATAGGAAAGGGAATTGTATTCATTGTACATTTATATTTACTCTTTTCTTTACTATAATTGTTACATAAAGGAACTAATAATTATTATCTTAGTAAGCAATTATAGCTTCAAGTAATTGCTTTTCATACAAATAATCTGTACTCATTCATTTGGTGTCAGGCATTCCTATCTAATACGTGTAATTTTCAAATGGATATATTTGACCCATAGACGGGACCCTAACAGACACTAGCAGGGATGTCTTATCCTTCTACAGGGTATACAGTCAGTGTATTCTAAGCCCCACCGACAGTGTGAGTGTCACATACGAATATTAGATTTCAGTATTTTATTTGCTCATGTTCATATCACCAGGTAAGTGTCTTTGATCCCCACCTCCTCAATAACATAGAGTACGCGACTTCGTACTCTAGTCGTGCTATTACGTTCACTTTCGGGCAAATACCCTTGGGAAAGGTATGAACCCCCTTATCCTTCCAGCTATGGGTTAAATAGTACCACTACTGTTCTTCTAGGAGAATGGCTTTGGCATTAAATAACCTATAAATGTTGATATGCCATTAAACAAAAGATAATGATAATAATCCATAACATAGATTCCGTATCAGATTGGCTTTGTTTGCGTTCTTCTCTTGATGGCTTATCAAATTTCATGGGTTATTTAATATCAAAATTATCCTTGGAGAAGAAAAGTCGAGGTACTATTTGACCCATAAGTGGGAGGAATTGGATGTTCATGCCTTTCCAAAGGATATTAGTTCGAAAGTGAGCATAATTGTACTATGGGAATTCGAAATTGCCTACTCCGATATCGAAGTCCAACACTTTAGCCTCTACACTAATCTTTTAGTATTATAATTATTATAATTTAGTTTATTTTACTGGAATTCGCGGTTGATATAACAAATTGATTAAGTACATCGAATTCTATTTGCATACAGATATATATTTAAAAACATTAAAATAAAATGTAAACAATGAATATAAGATACAATATTCTGAAAGCTAAAAGTTCACACACACACATATACACATATACACATACACACACATACACATACACACACATACAGAGAGAGAGAGAGAGAGTAAAATGTCTGAATATAAACTCTCCTTCTTCTGAAATTTTTCCCCGGAAGTTAGTCCTCCTTCACTTGATTTTCTATCCTCTCTGGTAAAATTTTCCGAACACTCTCGTGTATGTATATATATATATATATATATATATATATATATATATAACGATCAAAAAGCAGACCCGTGCTGGGAATATCATTGTGTGAGCACGTCCAAAAAAAGGTAATTGTTTCCGGGGAAGAGTAGAGGGAAAGACGTAATCATGGAGAATACAAAGCAAGAGTTCTGCTGTGTCTGATACGTTGTAAAGTTCACCAAAAAAAAGCTGAATCAGTACAATTGTTGAGTAGTATCCAAGAAACCGGAAACGACCACCCGGAAAACCTCCGCGACGATGGGAAGATGAAATTGTGAAACGACTTGGACTAATATGGAAAACGACGAGTTCAAGAATGAAACGGAAGCGCATTGTAACCAGCTATGTGGAAAACATCAGTATACTTAGCCAATAAGGGAATATATATATATATATATATATATATATATATATATATATATATATGTATATAGCGGGTTATGTGTATATAAATACATATATATATATATATATATAGAGAGAGAGAGAGAGAGAGATAGTTTGTGTGTGTGTGTGTGTGTGTGTGTGTTAAAGATATGCAAATAAACTTTTTAACTTTTTTGTGGCTCTGATATAATAGTATCAATAGTATATTCGGATCAGGAATAGTCGTTAGATATGTACATGAAATTAACTTTTGAGGAAAAGTCAGCAAGGAGGAAGTTCTCGTGGCGTTGTGGCCAAAGTGTTGGACAGCGACCTCGACGTAAGCGAGTTCAAACGCTTTCGGGCAAATACCCATGGGGAAGGTGTGAAACCCCTATATCCCTAGCTATAGGTTAAATAGTATCACTACTTTTCTCCTGCAAGGATGGCTTTGGTTCAAAATTACCTACGAAGATAGATATGCCATTGATCTAAGGTTTGGTTTGGTTTGGTTTCTTTGTTTAATGGCATATCAAACTTTGCAGCTTATTTAATGCCAAAGCCATTCTCCTAGAAGAACAGTACTGGTACTATTTAACCCATAGCTAGGATGATAAGGGGTTCATACCTTTCCCAAGGGTATTTGCCCGAAAGTGAACGTAATAGCACGACTGGAGTACGAACTCGCGTACTACAATTCCGCAGTCCATCGCTTTAACCATTACACCACGAGGACACCCCCGCCATTGATCTAAGAAACCAAACCCATTATCTGTAAAAAAAAACTAAAGGATTTCGAGGGACTCTAATTTATCCATAAAATAATATGAATAATGAAGTGGTATCAAAGATTAGGGGCACATAGGTACTTTATGTCTAACGTAGACACCTAAAGTGCCAAATTTTATCTTTCGGTCACAAAAAATGTAAATTGTTTGTTTTTGTATTTTTGATAAGTTTACGAGTGAAATTTTGAAATCAACATTTTTAAAGGTTGTAATCATTAAATTAACTCGATTTAATTATGACTAAACATTTGCCTCTAAAATAACGACTCACTCATTTGCTTCATATTTTTCCTTTAATTAAAACTTTGTACAAAATTAGTAACAGAAAAGGCACATATTAATTCTTTGAAAAAGACTTCAGTTAATTATGTCATTGTTCAGTTGAAAGATCCTTCACACTGACAAAACATGAAAAAAAAAAAATTCTGACTGAATTGATGAAGGACTTTCTGAATTCTAGTTTTGTCATGTAATAAGCGTCTCGAATACGTGCAGAAGTCGTCTTATGTAAGTCAACTACCTCATGAAGAAACCTTTGCTAATTTGACGCTTCACTAACCAAACGACTGATATCTACTCTTAAAGGGGATGTCCTCTTCGTTTAATGGTTAAAGCGCTGGACTTCGGGGTCGTATTAAACGAGTTCGCAATCCAGTTGCGCTATTACGTTCACTTTCGGACAAATACCCTTGGGAAAGGTATGAACACTATTTTATCCTCTCAGCTATGGGTTAAATAGTACCACTACTGTTCTTCTAGAAGGAGAGATTTGGCATTAAATAACCCAAGAAGGATGGTATGCCTTAAACAAACAAACAATTCTTTTTAAAAGCCGTCTCTTAATAAGTCAGGAAGACAAACAAAATTCTCGCTGCTTTTATTTTCCTTTTTCGACAATTTTCTCCTGAAGATATTTCAGAAAGAAGCCCCTTCTAACGTGTCTTTCATGTGAGAGACAGGGTTGTATAAAAAAATATGATGAATTGAAACCATTTAATTGTGTGCAAACAAATGAAATCCTGCTTATCAAAAATTTTATTTACAAAGTATTTGCTTAGAAATCTTTGGTTAAACGTATATATATACGTGGTGCATTAATAATTTCCATACTTTTTTGTGTAGGCATTTAAAATTGTCGACGACTCGTGAAAATTCAGTATGTTATTGCTATACATCTTATGAGATGACAGACCAATTTTTATGATTTCAGAACAGCTACAGCAGCGATTCGAATACACCTTACGAAACCCTGATGGTCACAGCTGGTGAATTTCAAAAATACAATCTGAACGTGTGGACACATTAGAAGAACCATATGTAATAAAATTCTGTTTTAAACTTGGAAAAATGCCACAAAAACGTATGGAATGCTTCAGACTGCTTTTGGACTATCTTGCATGAATCGAGCATCAGTTTTTAAGTGGCATAAGAGATTCAAAGAAGGCAGGGAGTCTGTGAGGGATGATGAGAGGTGTAGGAGGAGTAAGGAAGTCAATAGACCAGAGTTGATTGGCCAAAGGGTTAGGGTTAGGGTTACTATGTTGAGGTTTTAATTGAGTTCAGGAAGAGATTCCGTCGGAAGAGGCCAGCAATCTTCAAATCGGGTCAGTGGTATTTCCACCAGGATAATACACCAGTCCACAACTCCATCCTTGTCACAGACTATTTGACCAAGATGGGCATCAAGACAGTTCCTCAGCCTCCCTATAGTCCAGACCTTGCTCCCTGTGACTTTTGGTTATTCCCTAAGCATAGAGGCTGTCGTTATGAGACAATTTTTGAGATGAAAGAAGCTGTGACGAAGGTCATTGACACGCTCACACAAGAGGACTTGCATGGGGCCTTCGAGAAGTTGTTGGAACGGTACAACAAGTGCGTTCCGACCGGAGGAGTTTACTTCGAAGGGGACTAGAGTTTCATGTGTGTACTATCAATAAAAGTGCCCATACGAAAAAAGTCTGGAAACTTATTTAATGATCCTCGTATATATAAACAAAATTTGGCGTTAAATGACCTACAAATGTTGATATGCCATAAAACCCAAACAACCAATAGCCAACCCTTTTGACATCAACTGTAAAAGAATCCCATTTTCTTCTGAAGACAATTTCGAGTAAAAACACCTGCAATATCTGCAGAAAAAGAAACCTTTTTAATAACTCAGAAGATATTTCTGGTAGCAATCCAAGATACCAACTAATCAACAAATCTTTGATACTCACCAATTTTGTGTCGTATTGCTGGGCCTCGCCGAATTTTGCCGGAGACAAAGACAAGATGAAGAAATGATGACGAGTTCATAGGAAATGAATCAGCCAAGCATGTGTCAAAGAAAAGATACCACTTACTTTATTAGTGTGCTTCAACATTCCTTCAGAGGGCCTGAAATCAGAAAGAAGAAACATGGTATTTACGAATCAATGGCTACATTATAGCCACCTCAAATTGGGTGTGGGCTCTTTCACTAACTCCGAAATTTAAGCCGTCTCTTGTCCACTACTGGTAACTGACTAATTGACGATTTTTAAAATTCAACAACTATCATTTGACCATTTCTTGCACGCCTCCACGAGCTATTTGACCCATTTCTATCGGTCACATAGCCGGCCACCACGTTTACTGTTGGTAAGAAGGTGCCAGTAAATTACACTTGCATGGGGAACATTTTGTGTAAATTTTAATATCAAACTTAAAAGACAAAAATTTCTTCCAAAACGCAAAATGGAAGAGGGTCAAAAGCAAGGAGCAAAAAATGAGTTTTTTTAGAAAAGAAAGGTTGGTTGGTAAATGACATAACATTGACTGCTATTCCTGTTTCGTTTTTGGAAGATATCATTTCGTAGAGATGTAGAATTTGGAGAAAATGTTACGTCTCCATCTCCAATATATATATATATGTGTGTGTGTGTGTGTGTGTGTGTGTGTGTGTGTGTGTGTGTGTGTGTGTGTGTGTGTGTGTGTTTGCCACATACCACTTTGTATATGTGGTTAGTTAAACTGGAATTCATCTTCTGGTCTGGATTTGGTTAGTCATCCGATTTCTAAAGTTTTAAATCGTTTTATTTTATCACTCCTGTCGTATAGGCTCTGGTTTGTGTTTATTTTGCGATATCATGAGCCATTATGTAAAAAGATTCATAATGGATCTTGCTGAAAACAATGGGGCTTAAAATACACAGAATTAATCATCTGCAGAGGGGTAAGATCCTCCTAAAAAGGTGTCTCTAAGATATGACACTAAACTGCATCTACTGGCGAGGGTCCAATTCTGGGACCAGAGTTGTATGGAGTACCTCTTCAGTAATATAATTCTCAAGTCCACTTTGATCCGGAGAGATAGTACTTGTTCGGGTATCATCTATGGGTCAAATATATCTGTTTGAAAATTATTTGTATTTGATAGGACCATATGCAAAACAAAAATCCCTTTCAAAAACAAATACCTACCAAAATATAAATATGAATGTGCATAATATTATGACGATAAGTTAAGTTATAAACCCCCGTATCCCATCGCTAAGGGTTAAATAGTATTACTGATGTTCTTCAACGAGGATGACTTTAGTATTGAATAACCTGCGAAGGTTGATATGCAATTAAACAAAGAAACCAAACTAAACCATAAAATAACTGTACATGGGTTGACATGACGTTAAAATCAATCAATCAATCAATCAATCATACTCGGACCTCCATTTCTTTCAGTATTTTTGATCGATTGATTTTAACTGGATGTTAACCTGTCAAGGTTTATTTTATGCTGTGAGTTTAGGAAATTGCTTTTATCGTACGTTCATATTTACATTCCTTGTATAGTTGTGACTTAAGAGTTTTTTTTTTACGCAGTCATGTGATATCAAGTATTCTTATCAAATTTAAATAGATTGCACGTAGTTGTAGGTTTCACGTATTCCTATGTAATACAAATAATTATATGTTTTGAAGGAATTATTTCGACTAAATAGTAATCATTTGTCTGTACACTGTTATATTGTTTCCAAGTTACGATTATAAATAAAATGATTCAGTTATATGATATCAAGTATTCCACTCAAATTATGTTTAAATAAATCTACATGATCTAGAAAGATTGGAGCTTCGAGTGGACCTGGAAATAATAAAAAGGGTTTCTCTGCATTTCCCAGATCTCCAGAATTGTAGTCTCACCATCAGATGCCGTCTAGTCTCAAATGCAAGACACTCCTTTCATGGGAGGTCCTGCTTCCTCTACAGGGCATACAGTTAGAGTACTCAAAACCCCACCAACGAGGCAGTCATGATGAACGATAATCTTAACGATTACACTTGTTCATTTCTTCTCTGGTTTGTTTCTTTACTTTTTTAAATTTTTTTTTCTTTTTTTCTCTCAGGACGTAATAAAATTTTGATGGAGTCTGGTGACCTCGACAAGTTCTCCTGAACAGTATGGGTGCCTCGGGTGGTGTAATGGTTAGCAAACTAGAGTAGAAAACCTTCATGAATGTGTTTTGGTCTCACTGGGTTTCCAATTCATTCGTCTTTGGGCCATATCTAAATAAAAAGCCTTGTAAATTACACATAACCCACAGAAAGAAATGTTGAATTTTAACAACTCGTCTTTCTTCTGGCTGCTTGTTTTGTTTAAAAATTTTAATAAATGTGTAAAGCCATCTAAATGAATGAGTAAATCTATCTAAATGAATTTGTAAGATATTTTTTGTATCATTGGTACTTCATATTTCTCTCAACGCAGTTAGAGTAAGTGCATATTATAGATTAAAGAATTATTCGTTTCCAATTCGAATACGCCATAAAATACAGAGAAAACTATGATAAATTCGATTGACGCTATTCTTTGCAATTTCCACACAATCTAATTATGAACATTACAATATGATTTTAGCGATAACGTTCATGTTTGTAGTCGTTTTTGTTGACTTTTTCTCGTTTTTAATATTATTATTATTGATATTGTCATTTTTTTTGTTGTTTTGTTTTTGCTTCATAAAAGATAATTGATATTTTTACGACACAGTTATTGAACGCACGATGCTCTCTTAACTCGTTTAATGAATGAAATTAACGCTTTAATATCTTTAATTTATAAACTGTTTTATAGTGGAAAACATCCCTGTTTTTCTCTGTAGGAATAATTGTTTTTCTAAACATATTTCGATTTTGCTCCCAGTGCTAGGAATGTGCAAATCGACGAGCGGACGGCAAACACCAATATGAAGGCTGTGAATTACGTTGATTATGTAAAAAAAAAAACAAAAAAAAACAACAGTGCTTTAGATAACAACACTCGTAAACAATATTTTGCTATCTTTCGTCTTGGGGTTCAGCTATAGAAATAAAAAAAAATATTGAGCTTTTTATGCAAAAAGTAGTCTTTTGATTACGAAAAATATATCGACATTATGATTTTTTTTAATTTAATATTTGTTAAAGTGTGTTGATTAAAATCATTGCAGTAATGTTTCAACTGCAATTTTCTTGTTGGTTGATTGGTTGATTTTACGGTAGTTTAACTTTTTTTTGGTTCTTTAATACTAAAGTCAATCTTTTTTTTTGCAAGAAATTATATGCTTTCAAGTAACTAGTTCTGTTTAATAGACTAAAGGAAATATAACAATAAAAATTCCGCAATATATGGATATTGATTCAAAAAGATAATGCAGACGACAAAGTTTTAGAAAAAAATGTTATATTATAGAAACAAAAGAAAAGATTAGATAGAAATGATAAAGTGTTGCAAATTTGTTGTAATTTGCAGGACTTATCTGAGAGAGTGTCCGATCGACAAAGTTTTTGGACTTTTAGTAGTGTTTGTGGTTTCGTTGAATTCTTTGTTGATTTTTCAGCTTTCGTTTAATTTTAGTTAAATTTAAGTTGAATTTTAGTTTACTTTTAGTCGAATTTTAGTCGAATTTAAGTGAATTTTCGATTGAGTTGACTTTGAGTAGAATTTCTCGGATAGTTCCTTGTCAATTCAGTTACTTTTTAATGATTAAAGAAGCGAGTGACAAATACCTTTCTGTTATCTAACTTTTTACTGCCTTTACAGACTGGCACTCTAAGGCGCACTGAACCTTTGAAGCAGGCGTCAGCGAAGGCAGGGAAGCCTTGGTGTCTTACTTTCGAGGCCCACTTCTCTCTTCTTGACTCTGAAAGCGCCAAAGTTGCTGTTAAGTGCCACATGTGCTTAGTCTTGTTCTATTGCTAGAAATAATTTTTATAAGACAGTTAATAGCAATCATATCATTAATTAAGTAGTCTCAATATAAATAATTTGTAAAAATATAAAAAAATAAATTAAAGTCTTTTTTAAAGCAAAAAATATCTGTTGACTACGTAAATTACATAGGCAATTGTGAAAACCTTATTCAATATTTGGTTATTCGTTTTTCTGTTTTTTTGGTTGGTTGTTTTTATGGTATATCAACCACTGTGAGATATTGAACGGCAAACCCTGTTTATATATATATATATATATATATATATATATATATATATATATATATATATATATATACGCTGAATGATTGTACTAGATATAACACTAAACTGAATCTGATGGTGAGGCTGAATTCCTGAAGCTTTGCGGCATGTGAAGTACCCCTTCATTGACATTACTTTCCGGTCAACTTTGACTTGGTAGTTCCTGATAGAACCCTATCTATTTCTCAAACAAAACAGTTAAATTATTTACAATACTTTGACAGCGGGCAAACAGATTATTAATACTAAAAAGGATTATTTTGTGTTATTGAAATACTTGAAAAAATTTGTAACGTTACTGGACCGTGATTAAAAGAGCGTCAACACAAAACGACTCTGCGGGTTTATTTGATATTTGTTATAGTCAGCTAGTTAAACTCGTTGCAGTCATGTTTCAAATTCTATTTAATTACTGGTTGATTGATTTTACGGTATGTCAACATTTGTTAGGTTATTTAATACCAAAGTCATTCTTTTTTTTTTTGTTTGCAAGTTAATAACTAAGGATAAGCATTTGTAAGGTATTTTAGATTTAACTATTCTTAATAAAATAATTTGTACGAAAATAGAAAATAAATTTTTGTAAGCAAATATATATATATATATATATATATATATATATATATATATATATATATATTGATTAAATAAAGCATAGTGTATTTAATATTTGTTATATGAAAAAGTGTATTTAATATTTGTTATAGTCAGTTGGTTAAAATTGTTGCAGAAATGGTTAAACTACTTTTTGATTATTGATTGATTGATTTTTAAGTTGTGTCAACATTTGTTGGGTTATTTAACCCAAAAGTTATTGTTTTTCGCTAACTGATAAGTAACTAATAATAATCATTCATGAACAATTATAACTACAAGAAACTTAATTACAAATAATGCAAATAATTTGCACGTACTTATATGATTACAAGTATTCCTATTTAATTATAATTCTTTTTAAAAATATCTATTTGGCCCATAGATAGCATAATGTATAATATCGACCCAGGTCAGAGTGGATCCGGGAGTAATGGCAACGAACATTTGACTGCACAATCCCAAGAACTGTCTTCCAAAAATAACAGGATTATTTGCTTGCTGATCATCACTTCTAAGTCGTATCAAAGTGTCAATTCTTGTCATGTTTGCTTAGCATCTGACTTCCGCTCAGCGGGTTGCCAGCTGAGGTCAAAATTTACCATGATAAACACACACACACACACACATCTTTCTATCTATATATATATATATATATATATATATATATATATGTGTGTGTGTGTGTGTGTGTGTGTGTGTGTGTGTGTGTGTGTGTGTGTGCAATTAATCTTTTGATATCATTATTTTTAAGCACGCTTCTTGGAGAAGAGCTTATCATATGAAGATAATATATTTATAAGATATAAAGCTGGATATATCCTGGAGTTGCTGTATGTATGTATGTATGTATGTATGTAATAGTGTGTGTGAGAGAAAGAGAGACAGAAGTTTGTTTAAAAAGTTCTTAGCCTTACTTAGATTTTAGAATTGTCACGAAGTTCCCAATTCAGAAATGGGCCTCACCTGCACAAAAATTAAAACGGAAGTCTGAATTAGTTTTTCTAGTTTTATAAGAACTGGCCGTGTGTTCTTATAACAAAAATGTTTATCTATGGCTCTTCTTTCTCAGTGAAGCTTAGAACCTTTTAAACGACTCCCATATATATATATATATATATATATATAATTAAATAATGAAACCTTTCGTTTTTTTTTTTTTCTCATATATTTAGATTTTCACAAATAAAAATACCATATTTTGGTCTTTAGCAGAAGAAATGTAGATGGTATGGTGATTTTATTTTGAACAAGGCTCACTGACACTACATTCTCATCTGAATCAAACATAAAAGCAGATAGACAAATAAAGAAATCTATAGAAAGATTAAAACTATTCGGTGTATATGTTGATGAGTAAAAGTATATTTCGAATCTTGTTGCTTTTCCTAGTTTTGAAAACTAAAAATGAAATCCCGATCATATTAAATGCTTTAAATGCAATTAATCGAGGGACAAAAGAAATGAGAAGCAGAACGAACTATCTGGTAAATTAACTGCATTCAAATATTTCTTTTTCAGTTCCAACCTTTTAAAGTTAAAATAGTTTAGTATTGTCAAGCGTACGTATACATCTCTCAAAGATCCGTGCCGAATGGATGCAATAATTCGAAATATCTGGAGAACTGGTTGTGAGGTCTTGATATAACTTAGCAATCCATCATTACTGCGGAGCCATGACCAGATAATTTCCTTTGGGAGACTGCAAGCGTAACTCTATGTTTCAGGCAATAGTTTTTTTTTTCCCAAAACAGTCAGCCAATGACATTTGTCCGACTCTTTAAAGCCCAGATTTAACTTCCTACAACTTATGTCTTTTCCCAAAAATCTATAATTACAGTTGCACGCAACGAAATAGATGATGGATAGTATACTGAGATAAATATGTAATGTTTCAAAGAGAGAACTTAAATGCAACAAAGATGTCATTAGCCAAGTGAGGTCTCTTTTCGTCTATATGAAATGACTGGACACATTCCAAAGGGATTTCGCACTTAGTCGCAGTTAGATTCAGGAACTTCAAGTCTCGTCCGTTTAATGAAATATTTTATAGTTTTAGAAATTTACGGGTTTTCAATTATAGCTTTTCTTCTATTCGATTTAAACTTATCTTAAAACATTTTGTCTGCCAGTCTGCTTGCTATCTTTTGATGGAATGGCTGACCCTTTTCCATTCAGGTCAACTTTTTAATCTAAGTGCATATCGACGTAGATTAAAAACTCTGGCAATAGGGCGCTGGAAACTTAGCCAATGGTAAAGGTCACTTCCTAAACAAAGAGCCGATAAGACAAGGTTTAAGTATCTGAACATACATTTGAGAATTTCTAATTTGAATAATATCTTTGGGTTTTTCGCCTTTGTGTACTGAATAGCAAATCATGAATATTTTTGGATTTTCTTTATTTCTATAAGGTATTCTCAAAGCGATTATCACCCTCTTATCGGAGCCAAGAATATGCTGATTGTATACCCTGCCCAGGGATAAGACCCCACCGCACCAAAAAATAAGTTAGTTTGGGGCATGACACACAAATGCATCTGATAGTGAGGATCTATTGGGGAGTGACGTCTTCAATGTGATTTCACAAAGTCCCACTCTGATACCGAATGGTAGTACCTGTTAGGTTCCCATCTATGAGTTGAATAGATCTGTCTAAAAAATACTCAGTAAATGATTACGGCATCAAGTAACTATTCTTCGTACAAACACTTTAAACACAGTTATATAGTATAAAGTATTAGATAGAAATACTTTATACTATATAACTGTGTGTAAAGTGTTTGTAGGAAGAATAGTTACTTGATGCTATAATCATTTACTGAGTATTTTAAGTTACTTGAAACCATGTAACTATTTGTAAACAATTGAATATTAAAAAATAGAAATACTTGAAACTATACAACGATTTGTGTTAGATAGGAATACTTGAAACAATACAACTGCGTGCGATTTTGTTTTGTATTTGATTGAAATACTTTACATATAACATTAAATTATTTGTATAAAGAATAGTTACTTGAAGTTATAATTGCTTACTAAGTATTATTTAGTTATCTGAATCATATAACTGTAACCAAATTAATATTGTTAAATAGAAATACTTGAAACTATACAATAATTTGTATTAGGAATACTTGAAACCACACAACTGTGAGCAAAGTATGTTTTAGATGGAAATATTTTATGTATAACTATAAATTATTTGTATTAAGAATAGTTACTTGAAGTTAAAATTATTGACTAAAGATTATTGTTAGTTACTAGTAACCATATAACTGAGTGCTAGCAAACGTGTATTAGTAAGCAGAAATAATTACTTGAAACCATATAATTATTAGTGTTGGGTATCACCAACCTTTTCAGCATAATGAGCTAGGCCATCGATTATATATGGCAGTAGCTCTAATACCAAGAGTTTCCAGTCCAGATCAATCTGAAATCAGTCTACGAGTCAGACCAGAAGAGCCGTTCCTATTGTTGAAGTATATCCTTACTCTATCTCTAATCATCATCATCATCATGTCGTGCGACTAGCATGGATATCCCTGACCCTCTCTCGCCACTTCTCCCTATCATTCATCGCTTCTGGCAGGTCTTCAGGGTTACATCCTGCATGCTCACATAGCTGCTGTATGTATGTTCGAGCTGGTCGTCCTGCTTTGCTTGGCCATACGCGGGGGTCCATTGGAGTACATCACTGATGAGTTCGTCTTTGCTTCTCCAGCAGTGTCCTGCGTGTCTGGTTCGTCTAACTTGCATAGTTTTCGTGACGGGAGGCAGGTGGCCGTATAGTTAGTGCCTTGTGGGGTGTTGCCGCCAGGACTTGTTCAATATTGCTCGCAGCATTCTTGTGTAATTGCCGTCTAGCGTCTTCTTCGGCCGTTTAATTAGCGTCCAGGTAGTGCATCCATATAGCAGTATCGATACGACCGCTGCCTGGAAGAAACTGCATTTCATTTCATTGGTCAGGTCTGATTTCCATATGATCGAGAGCCTATCAATAGCTGTTCATTCTTTCGTTAGCCGTGTGTTGATATCTTTTTCGGTTGATGAGACGCTGCTGCCTAGGTAGGTGAATTTGTCTACTAGTTTCAGAGAGGTTTCGTCGAGTGTGGAAATGTCGCCTGTTTGGTTATAACACATATATTCAGTTTTGTGTGCATTGACATGGAGGTCAATGCCTGCGGCGGCTCGTTCCAAACTATGCAGTAGTGTTTCGGCTTGGTTGGGTGTATTTGCCAGTATCGTTATGTCATCGGCGTAGTCGGGGTCGTTAATTGTTTTTGCGGGGTACCTTCTGCTTCTTTTCTTTGTCAGCTCGAAGCAATTTTCTCTGATTTTGTCAATCGAAGTTCTAAGCACGTAGTCTAGACAGATGATAAAGAGGTATGGGGCTAGCGTGTCCCCTTGTAGTACTCCTGCTACAATGTCGAAGTATTCTGCTTACTACTAACAGTCTCTCTCTTGTAAATACTCTTCCTGTAAATATAACTACTTCCTCACATATCGTGGTTTGTCTTATTATTACTACTTGTGTTCACTAACCAGAACACAACAATTAGCACCAGAAAGGAATACTTGAAACCATACAACTGTGTGTAAATTATTTGTATTAGGTATTACTTTCTGAGCCTAGTTTAACCCTTGTGCCGAAGTATGAGTCACCCACTGAGAACAGTACATACTAACAATGGTCCGTTAGCCCAACTCTTTAAACATTAAATCATTCAAAGTATTCACTTGTTTTCATGGTCGCCGATTTCAATGGTTGATGCAGACTCAACTTATGGCGAAACCGTTTTAATCTTGGCAAAAATTGTTCATTCGCTAAATTATTACGTCAACATTAATCAACTAGATATCAAAATACATAAAATGATGAAGAAGAAATAGAAAAATCAATAGTCGTTCACGAAAAGCGACCACTGGAGTAAGAAGGAAAGAAGAATCCACAAAGCCGTTGCTGAGCAAGGATACAATATTCTGACAAAATCAAAGTAAAACAAAAACAAAAACATTGTCACTCTATCGTCTTTACGACTAAATCGAACTTTACGTTGATCAATATTTTTCGGCTAATGTTAACTATTATTCACAGGTTGCTAGCAATCTCGGTCGGAATGCCTGAGTTTGAAAATAAATAAAATGAATCAGATTTTTTCATTGAAATCGGAAAAGAAAAGTTCTATTTAAATAAGGACAAAGGATATTTCATCTCCTTAATTGCATTTTGATGAATAGTTCCCTAATATTGAGAGGTAATCAATAGTTGAAATATTTCTGTTTTCTTTTTTATTGTTTTTTGTTTCAATATCAAGAATGAACCGATTTGTTTAATCTTTTTAGCCAAAATTTAAAATAATGTTTAATATATTTGTCAACACCCACTACCAGTAAACATGATGCCTAGTTGTTTTGTGAAAGTCCCCAACCCCACCGACTGTGAACTTCTTGACCGGTTGTGTGACCGAATAAATATTTGTGAGTTTTATTCTCGTTGGTTGCCCTAGACATGGGCCTTGTATTATACTAAGCTTATGGTGAGTTGTTATAGCGCATGGGGTTGTTTTAACACAGGAGGCGACCAGATTTTAGATTTCGTTTTAGGATATTCGTGCTATATAAAGACGAATAGTCTTTTATACTCAAAGTCACCATAAAGATGGGTAGGTTCTGTTGCACAAGTTGCAAATATTGCATAATATTACATTAAACCATAGAATTTTCCTGGGTTTAGCAAGAAAGAATCAAAATAACATAAATAAGGATCCTAGTTTCAATAGTTTTTCAAATAATAACAATAATTCTCTTCAAAGCTTCAAAAGACAATGTTCTTAGTGTTGCATTATTGATTCTTGTGAGTCGAAAATCATTCAATGTTGTCTGCCTGGAGACAAACGGTTAAAAACCCTTAATTTAATCATTGGTACCCTCGCTGTAGGTGTGAGAAACAGGGACACGAGAGAGTTTAAAATTCTTGAAAAGAGGGAGTTAAGTAGTTTGTAACTAACAGAAAACAAGTAATGACACATTTTGGGGCGAGTGACCCCACTACCACCACCACCACATTGGGATCCAATAAGCAATTCCTTCGTGGATTCAAAAATACACTTCACGTTTCCTTGATTTGAGAGCAGTTTTGAGGAAGGTAGAAACTGAGTGGTATTTTTCCGTGGCTACTTGTCTGACTTTCTCCTTTTTCCCGATATAAACTCGTCGTCGTCATCTCTTCATTTTGTCTTTGAAACCGTCATCTTTCTTCAAGACCCAGAGACGTCACAAATACTCATATAGAAATTACCACCGAAAATAAAATTTCCCATCCTATCCATATTTTCTTTTTTGTTTATTTGTTTTTATCTTGTTTTGTTTTATGATTTTTGTTTGTCCTTATTTTTTCCAAATACCTAACGTATTCAAAATCGAGTTGATATTTTTTCGGAATGAACCCACTCATTGTGGACCTTACTGTTCATTTACGAACAAACACAAGAAACCTTCACTCCTCCTTCAGTAGAAACATGAATATCATCAGAGACAACTGTTAACTCTTTGTCCAGTTTTTGGTGCTGTAGAATACATCGACTACACCTCTGCAGAGAGGTAAGACACCCCTCCACAGCGAGTGTCCTAGATATGACACTAAACAACCTGATGGCGAGGTTCCAGTAATGCTGAACCTTTTAGGAATGCGAAGTGTCCCTTCATTACTATAGCTCCCAGGTTCACTCTGGCTCGGAGTGGTAGCACCTGATAGGGTTCTATCCATTGGTCAAATAGAACTAAAGTGCGTACTAATGCTAAACTGGATTGCTTGTAATAGAAATTTTTTTATATATTTACTTTGTGTACTTATGCTAAATTGAATTGTGTGAAATCGAACTGCTTTTGTATGCTAAACTGAATTATTTGAAATAAAACTGTTTATTTGTATGAAAATGGATTTGGCATTAAATAACCTACAAAGGTTGATATGCCATTAAACCCAAACAAACAAACAAACACACTTTTAACTCTGAAATACTAATTATAGTCCTTCACTTCTTTCTAAATGAAAATATCAGTCATAGCATGGACTGCTCGTACAAGGGATTTACGTTCCATCAGGTTCATTTTCTAAGGAAGCCTAGTTTGACATACTTTCAAGGGAGACTTTCTGAAAATTTTTGACAGCAGCTCTCTTTATGATGTTTTTTAAAGAGAAAGAAAAGAAGAAGAATAACTCACAGAAGCACAGGGCACGTAAAGATCGGTCGGCTGATAATTAGAGATTGCTTTGTAAACCAATTTTCACAAATATCTCCAAGCTCTTTAATGAGGGCTTCTCGTGGTTTAATGGTTAAATCTATGCACTGTAGAATTGTAACAAGTTCAAACTCCAGTCTCGCTGTTGTGTTCACTTTCGGGCAAACACCCTTGCAAAGGATATGAACCGTCTTATCTCCCTAACTATGGATTAAATTGTATCACTACTGTTTTTCTAGAAGAATGGATTTGGCATTAAATAACTTTCAAATGTTGATATGCCATTACGCAATATTTTACAAAATATATCTACTAGTATATTTCTTTTAGAAAATAAAAGAAGATAAGAAAAGAAAAGAAAACAAAAATTGTTACAGAATAACAAATAGATCCAGAGAATATAACAAAATGGTATAACATGAGGATTGGGACTGTAGAATACACTGACTGCCTCTTTGCAGAGGGGTAAGACCCCTCACCTCCACAATGATTCTCCTGGATATGACACTAAACATCGCTCCCAAGTTCACTCTGACCCGGAGTGGTAGTACCTGGTAGGGTTCTATCTATGGGTCAAATAGAACTAGACTACGTACTTACGCCAAATTGAATTGTTTGAAATCATCGTCATCATCATCATCATATCACTCTGCTTGCACGGATCTCCCTGAACTTCTCTCGTTGCCCGTCTCTATTGTCCATCGCTCCGGGAGGTCTTCAAGGCTACATCCTGTATCGGCACAGAGCTGTTGTATATAGGTTCTAACTGGTAGTCCAACCTTTGTTTGTCCATGTGAAGGGGTCAATAGGAGTATGTCACTAATTAGGTCGTCCTTACTTTTCCAGCAGTGTCCCACATGTCTGGTTTGTCTAATTTGGGTAGTTTTCGTGATGAGTGTTAGGTGGCCGAACAGCTGCTATTTTGTAGGGTGTTGCTTCCAGGACTTGTTCAATACAGATCGCAGCATCACTGTGTAATTACAGTCAAACTTTTTCTCCATACATTTAGCTAGCGTCCATGTAGTGCATCCATATAGCAGTATCGACTCGACCGCTGCTTGGAAAAAACTGCGTTTTATTTTATCGGTCAGGTCTGACTTCCATGTGACAGATAACTATCCATGCTTTTGCTAGTCGCGTGTTGATGCCATTTACAGTTGATAAGATGCTGTTTCCGAAGTAGGTGAACTTGTCCACTAGTTTCAGAGGACCACCCTTTAGTGTGGAGATGTCCCCATTTTGATTGAAGCTAATGTATTCTGTTTTGTTTGCGTTGACATGTAAGCCTATGCCACCTGTTGCTCGTTCCGGTCTATGTGGCACGGATTCGGCTTGGGCGGGTGACTTTGCCAGAAGCGCTATGTCATCAGCGAAGTCCGTGTTCGTAATTGTTTGTGCGGGGTATCTTCTGCTTCTTTCCATTGCCAGCTTGAAAGTGTCCTTTGAAATAGAATTGTTTATTTGTATAATAATGAATTTGGCATTAAAACCTAAACAAACAAAGAAATAACATATGAAAGCAACAATCTAAATAAGGTCAGATAAATTCAGACTCGGAACAGTAGTACCTGTTAGGATTCGATCTATGGTTCAAATAGATGTATTTAAAAATTATTCGAATTCATCGTCACCGTGTACAAAAATATCTAAAGAAACAACAAAACAAAAATAGGAACAATAAACATGGTTTCCTAACCTCTAAACAGGAAATAACCCGAAATGAGATAACCTGCTACAATCAATCAATCATAAGACAGAGATACACAGTCACATTTTCACCAACAAATTAGTACATCTCTGCCAATTTTTTCTGACCCATATATAACTTGATTTTATTATTTCTAGAGGAAAATTTTACAAGCAAAAAGAGATATTCTTATGAATTGTTTAATATCTCCTCACTGGAGTCTTTCAGTGATCGTCATTTTTCTGCTTTTTATGCATTCCACAAGTTTTTGTTCTGCTGCTTATGTTTGGTTTGGTTTTCTTATTTTAATGGCATGTCAACCTTTTTTGGGTTATTTAATGCCAATGCCATCCTTGCAGAAGAACAATAGTTGGACTTTTTAATTAGAGGGATAAGGGTTTTTATACCTTTTCAAAGGGTATAAGTTCAAAAGTGTTGCGTAACAGCACGACTGGAGTTTGATCTCATTTACTTCGAGAACGCAATCAAGCGCTTTAGCTATTACGCCACGAGGACTCTTTCCATATGCTTTTGGTTTCAGAATTTCAATCCTGTTGATTTCGGTAATAAATAATACCCAATGATACCCGTTTTAAAAGATGGTTGGGGTGTCTTTATTTATGTGCTGGGTTCAGTGGATTCTTTAGACTTGTTACAGAGACCTGTGTGGAAAATGGAAAGTGTTACGTGATATAGTATGTCCATGTTATAAAGAGAATTTCTACTGAGAGAGATAGAGAAAGAGAGAGAGAGAGAGAGAAAATAGTTGTAAGAAGAAGCAGACAGAGCGTCTGCGAAACGACCAGCTAAGTTCTGGGGAGCCAGGCCAAAGCGCTCGTTGTAGGTCAGCCAGTCAAGGAAGAATGACTACAATGATTAAAAGTGTCTTGAGAAAAAACTGGAGCACTCACATCTTCTGCGTGGGTGTAGAACCATACTAGGCGGAAGTAAGGGGACGATTTGGGTTTGAAAGTGATTTACCTTGGAGACGTGACGAGGTAAAGACGACAGTTGAACACTAACCACGAAGATATGAAGATAGCCGAAAGTTGCCGCTTCCATTTTGGTGTGGCCTCCGAAAAAGGATCTCGCACCATACACACAGCTGTGGAGACAAAACCAGCGAACTAGTACGTTAGTACTGCAGCAGAAAACCAGAAAGAAAATTCAAGGTCTGCCTTTCTTCTCATGACATGTAGTTTCTCTTGGTCTAGCTAACGCGTGCGACTCAGTTTTCATACTCTGTTTTTTTTTTCTACTGATGACTACTAAAAAAATGTAGTAGAGAATAATTTTTTTTTATCAGTGAACTAAGACAAAGTTTTGTGTGTTTGTCAACTTTTCCTATGGCGAGGTTACAACAGGGTCCGACAACCACGTAAGATGTAACGATACATGCATTCACCCGTTCACCACGTGGCGGTACAAACGTTTATTTGGTACCATTAGTGGGTCGAGTGTTCGCCAATGATCCGGGAGAACGGGGTTCAATCCCAGGTTGAGTCATACCACAGACTCAAAAAATGGTACTTGATACTGTCTGGCTTAACACTCAACGTTATAAGGCAAGGATCAAAGCTGAGGTGGAAAGGAGTAGCGCCCTCCACTACACCTCGGTGCTGTAGCTATTGAAAAGGAAGCCTTCTGATAGCCCTCGACTACGATCGCCAACTTTACTTACTTACGGTACAAAAACTGGGAATTCAAACCAGCTGTGTTCCTCTTAAGATATTGCCCTTGTGTCTCTTCCTTCGCACAGCTGAGGGGCTGGGTAAATTTTTGTGGTCATTATCATATATTTATTAAATGAGCGATACAGTTTCCTCACTTGTCTTAAAGAGTCAAAGGTTGTAGTTTGTTAGCAAATTATTTATATTAGCTTTTTCTTTTGCTTGTTTGTTTAGTGGCATATCAAACTCCGTAGGTTATTTAATGCTGAGACATCATTTTAGAAGAATAGTAGTGATACCATTTAACCTATAGCAAGAGAATAAGGAGGTCCATGCCTTTCTCTTGCGTATTGGTCTAAAACTTAAAGTAGCAGAATGACTGGAATTTGCTAGCCACTACGTCTCGAGTATCCACCCTTGTATTGTGGTTGGTTGGCTGGTTTTATGGCATATTAACCCTTGCAGGTAATTTAATGTCAAATACTGTTTATACATATATTAAATATATGAGTTGTAAACGAATAGTTTGTAGGTATATTTTTAAACGAACCAGAGCTCATTTGTTTGCACACAGTTAAATGGTTTCAAAGATTTCAAACACAAATAGTTTTGTTTGTATATAGTTAAATGGCTTCAAGAATTGCAACGTAACACCATCGGCGATTTGTTTGCACATTGTTGAATAGTTAAACAGTTCTATTTGACCCTTAGACATGGCGCAAACACGTACTACAACTTTGGGTTAGACTGAACCTGGAGGTATTGGCAATGAAAGGGTACTCCACATTCCCCAAAACTCAAGGACAATTGCTTCAACTTCAAATGAAAATAGTGTTATATATAGGACACATCGTGAGTGTGTAAGTGGTCTAAATCTTCTTTCAGAGTCGCACTCGGCGTATTCTACCACCCTTGACGACTAGGCTTTCCATGGATTTCTGTTTAAATTGTTTGTATTTAGAAGGGCTTCTTGAAGCTATATTTGTTACTAAAGATTCTTATAAGGTACTTGAAGCCATCCAACTTTCTGCAAATTATTTGCTGCAGATGGGAATTCTTGATACCATATGACTATGTGAAAACAATTCTGAAGAAAATACACAAAAATGTAAGTATAAATGTTCAATATATGCAAATCCCTATCTTCTACGCATAAAATTATCCCAGACGGGTTGGCATGTGGTTAAAATATCTATTAATTAATGCGAGGATGAATCTGGTTTTTGTACAGATACAACAAAGTATCGAAGATTTTATACTTCTTTTGTGAAAAAACTGCACTTGCATTTTTGCCGTACTCTTTACCTCAGAAGTAAAATGGTGAGGTTGTGTGAAAACAATCTATATCTTCCATTCAAGATCCGTCTATTAGCATAGGAGAGGGATATCAGGAGAGTTCCAATAGTGATAGAAAAATGACAGTTTCCTTTTAGAGGTGTTAAAGGACATAAGCAATTTTCTGTGCGATTGCACAATCGAATTCAAGTCAGCTGATAGACCTGGGGCTATGTAAAGCTATTAAAAGTTTATTTTTGTCACATGATAAAGTGTTATGGTATCTGTAAATATTTTGACAAATAACCAAGTAGGTCATTGATGAAAATGAGAAAAAGAGCTGGACCAAGGAAAGAGCTTAGGGAATTCCTGAGTCTGATACATGACGAAGGACTAGCCATTAGCAGCAATTTTCAGAGATCCAAAAGTAAAAAAAATATATATGGTGGTGTAAATATTTCCCTTTCTACCATAACAGGAAATTTGAAAACTCATTTGTGCTATACCGTATAAAAAGCTTTTGAAGAATCTAATGCATGTCTGATCACTAACCTAAGTTTCCTTCATATATAATGAAGGTCGCAAACGGTTAATCTTAAGGTTTTTTAGTCTCTATAAAGTAGACTAGACTCTCTGGCCTTTATAGTGCAACAGGACTTTAAGAAAAAAGACTTGGGCCTCTTAAGCAATATGACTATGTCTTCAGCCATATTCTATTTTCTCTTGCAATCACACATGTCATTCGTTTAGAAAGTAGTATCGATCTTGTCAAGAGGTGAAATCTGCTGTATGGGCAATTACTGGTCTTCCATATAACATTGATGAGATCTTTACCGAGATCCGGACGTAGATACATAGTCTCACGAGACAAACAAATGCCATGACTTAACTAAGTAGACGACCCATGAAAAGTTATAGTTATTATAGTTTGATCTTAGACAGAAAAGAAATAAACCCGTCACTTTGATGGAAACTATTAAAAGTACGATTTGTTTATCTTATTCCCTTTCTCTTTCTTTATTTTTTTAAAATACGTTACGCATTTGCTATAAATCTTTAAAAAATATATTATTATTTCTATTTTTATATTAAATAAGATTACGTATTTTTTATTGTTTACAATGAAAAATTTAGTTTTTTTTTTAATTGTAAGCAACAACAAATACGGTATTTTATTGAATATAGAAATAAAAAAAAAACAGTATATTTTTGAAAAGTCTCTATAAAGTACAAAAATCTTTTACTGGTTAAAATGATTCCAATATTTTTCAATCGTGACTATTCTCTTTTCCTGGCAAAAATCTTAGGCTATTGAATAATGAGGGCGCACAGAGTTATTTTAAAGAAATTATAGTATGAAATACACGTTTTACATCACCTGTTCACTAACCAAAGCAAACAAATAAGCCGCACACCCAATTATTCAAGGGGGTGTCCTTGTGGTGTAATGGTTAAAGCGATGGACTGCGGAATCGTAGAAAGCGAATTCGTATTCCAGTCGCGCTATTACGTTCACTTTCGGACAAATACCCTTGGGAAAGGTATGAACTCCCTTATCCTCCCAGCTATGGGTTAAATAGTACCACTACTGTTTTTCTAGGAAGATAGCTTTGGCATTGAATAACCTACAAAGGTTGATATGCCATTAAACAAAAGAAACCGAAACCAAACCAATTATTCAATTACAACTGATTTCAGTGGGATTTCTTTTGAGTCTCATAGACAACTGTAGGGAAATTGTAGAATTTGGATTTCAAACTTGGATTATTTCAAACCATTTAATATTAATTTTTAAAAATCACCAGAATCTCCACAGTCAACATAACCAGAATCATCACCATTACCACCATCACCATCGGAATTATCAGCAGTACCACCACCAGTATCACCATCACAACAATCACCATCTCAATCACCACCATCACCTACAACAACAACAGTAACAACACCATCATCATCATCATCACTACTACCATCACCACGATGACCACCAACGTAACACCACATCACTATCACTAATATCATTACTATCGCATCACCCCATTATTATCTACACCATCATCATCATCATCATCACCACCACTTACAACAACAACAACATCAGAATAACCATCAAAACCGCCACCATCACCATTATCCCCTCGAACAAACTACTACCCTCACCAAAACAACTACCACATCACAACTATTACCACCACCACTACCATCTACATCATCATCCCCAGCATCATCATCAAAACATTCATCACCGACAAAACACAACACAACACCTTCATCACCATTTTTCCCATTGCCTCCACTACTGCAATCATCTCCACGATATACATTATCATTCTCACCACATCTCAAGAATCACTATCAATTTAACATAGTTACCACCACCACCAACAACAACAACAACAACAACAACAACAGCAAAAACAACACCATCATATAATCACCACCTCCACAACCACACTCCCGCCTCAATCATCACCACCACCACCACTAACAATAACAACAACAACAAAAACAACACCATCACCATAATCACCACCTCCACAACCACACTCCCACCTCAATCACCAACATTTATATCATCATCACCACCACCACCACCATTAATACAATCACCAATATTTTGGCTAATAACCTGGGCATGTAGTCGATCAGGTTATTGATAAGAAAAACGTGTTGGAACAAAGAAAGATCCTTTGGAACTTGTGAATCTCTTGAACTTTAAAGGACTAGCCATTAACAACAACTTTCTTGAAACCAACAATAAAAAAGGGCTTAATGAGGGTGTAAATTATTCCAAATATACAATTTGTGAACTTGAGAAGTCCCTTATACTCCACACTATCAAAAGCCTTAGATGTATTTGGGATGCATCTAAGGCTTTCGATCAGATGAGCTAGACGCTCGAAAGCGAAAGACTGGAAGCTAAAATCCAGCTCTTCGATTGATGACTGAACACATTAGTTGCAGAAAGGTTTAAATTCATATTCTTTCCCCGAAAACTAATTCTTATGTCAAGGAATGGATCTTACTGCTCGGTTTAAATAAACTAAATCAGTGGTCGGTCCACACAAACAAATAAAAAATGAAGTACAATTTCAAGACAATTTTGCGGCCATCATTTAAAGTTCATGGTAGACGGTCTAAAAATTTAGGCGAATGTCTTTAAATAATGAAGGGATATTTCTTGGATGAGAAATCGGGTATTCGACAGTTAAAAGGGGAAGGTGACTTGGAATAGTGTGCGTTTGAGCGAAAGAGGGTGTATCTATCAACCCGGGCAGTCAAAACGTTTTTATCACCGCGAATCGAGAAGTCCAGTTGATATCAGATGCGAACCATGAGAAATACCTAATTGTCAACCTATCTCTCTCTTTCTTCCTCTTGCTTCAAAAATCAATCGTATTTTGATTAATTATCGATGGAAAAATAAAAGTAAAACTGATTTGTTTTTTGCTTTGGTGTGGGTTAGTCTGAATGGGAGAAGTGAAAAATCTCGCACCCAGAAAAAAGTTCGGAACCTGCTTGGTCCATGAGAAACAAAAGAATGAGAATTCAGTTGGTTGGTTGGTTGGGGTTTTTTTTGGCATATCAACTCTTCTAGGATATTTAATGCCGAATCCTTATTATATATATATGTATATAATTTGTAAACGAATAACTCGTAGATAACATTTTTTAAACGAGCCAGGGCTCATTTATTTGCACACAGTTAAATAGTTCCAAGTATTTCCTTCAAACATTAATGATTCTATTTAATATTAATCATTTGTTTTCCAAGAGTTAAATCTATATATAAATAGGATTTGTAAATGAATAGTTTGCGAGTAATTTTAATTTTTCAAATTGGAAGCTAATTTGAAATGGTTACAAGTATTGCTATTTGCACGCAGTTTAGTGGTTCCAAGTATTGTTATGTAATACCAGTACTTATATTTTTGCACACAGTTAAACGGTTTCAAGTTTTCCACACAAAGTTTTATTTGCGTACAGTTAAGTAGCTATTCAATTTTTGCACACAATTAAATATTTTCATGTATTGCTATTCAACAATAATACTTTAATTCAAAATTACTCATTTTTTCACACAGTTAAATAGCTTCAAGTATTGCTACGTAATACAAACAGTTCAAGGAAGTGTTCACTTTTGGACAAATACCCTTGAGAAATGTATAAACTCCCATATCCTCCATGGGTTAAATAGTACCACTATTGTTATTGGATTTGGCATTAAATAACCTGAAAAGGTTGATATGCCATTAAACAAAGAAACCAAACCTAACAATTAAATATTAGTCGTTTATTTGCACACTGTTAAATAGCTAAACAGTTCTTTTTTAAACCCATAAATAGGACCCTATCAGGTACTACCACTCTGGCTCAAAGTCGGCCTGGGAGTAATGGCAATAAAGGGGTACTCCACATTCTGCGAAGCTCCAGGACTGGAACCCCACCACAGGATCGTTTAGTGTCATATCTAGGATACTCATCGTTAGTGGGGGTTTATCTATGTGCCGAGATGTAGTCGGCATATTCTACAGTCCCGACGAAAATTCGGCCACTTTTTGCAAAAAGGACATGTAAAGAATGCATCTCTGAAATAGGCACATCCAACAGTAAAATCCGAAACGGCTATCCATCATACACTACTTTGACCTTAAGGCACACAGCCAGTTGTTCTTGCGACTATAGCAATAGTACGGTGAAATGAGAGACATAATTCGTTTAGTCTGGCCACAGTACACCATCGCTAGATGCTTCGACAAAAACTCTGTTGCTTCTAATATTTGGTACAAAATTGTGCGCACTTGCGTAAACCTTATCTAAAGTAAAGTTGGCGACCTTAGTCGAGGGTGACCTGAAGGCTCCCTTTTCAATAACTACCACACCGAGGTGTAGTGGAGGGCACTACTCCCTTCCCGGGATAGCTCGACTTCACCCTTGATCCTTACCTTAAAATGCTGAGTGTTAAGCAAAGCAGCATCAAGTACCATTTTTTGAGTCTGTGGTATGACTCGACCTGGGATTAAACCCCGTTCTCCCGGACCATTGGCGAACACTTTACTCATTAGTCAATGGTTCGGTAAACCCTATCTAAACTAGCAAAATATACACCCACCGCCAGGTATAGGTACTTCGTTTTCATGTAATTAAATATTATATTAAATTCTAATGTAATAAAATATCATATTAAATTAGAAAGACTAACAAAACTGAATGCAAAAAAATAAATTTACTTTCATTTTATTCAAATTGATTTCTAGATAAAATTATCTATAGGATTGTTTTTTAATACGTTTGAGAATAAACAATTATAGACATCAATAATACTAAGTAAGTATTTGTTAAAACCATAATGCAAATGATTCAAACCTTATAGTATGTAAATCTTTATTCCTTTCTGAAATATATCGCACATTGCAGGATTTTAAATGCATTAATAACATGGGATTTTTGAGGCGACCCAAACACAGCCAGACTTTGATAGAGACATCGTTTAAGAATAAGATGCTAATTAAGATTAGAAAATAATAATTAGAATATAACGTAATAATTGTGATTATAACACAAATAACTAAAGGAACTGTGATGTTGGTGGCGATGTAGTTTTGGTTACAGTCAGACGCATAACTTCCATTATTCTATTATCTGAGAGTTAAATATATATTACATCAATTCTTAACCTGGATAGTTGCTAGTAATATGCATCTGTAAATAAAACGAAACCAAAAACAAAAATATGTCGATTTTTAAGCGGAGAATATCTGGCTAAAATTCAAAATTTTTCTTCCAATAGACTAATTTTGGTACCAAGACCAAAGAGCCGTGTCTACCCTACTATGTTACACGTAGCTGGTAGAAAAAGAAATTTGTTCATACTTTTCTGAAGAGCATTCCCCTAAAGTTGTATGCAAAAAGACTCGACTCGGAGTTGCATAAAGAATCTCTCCCCACTCTCTCTTTCTCTCTCGTTCTCTTTCTCACTCTCACTCACTCTCTCTCTCTCTCTCTCTCTCTCTCTCTCTCTCTCTCTATTTATACACTTTATTTTGTTCAGTTTATGCTATCTACATATTATTATGATTCTAGTCCTGAAAGTTTTTGAGTGCTGGTGTTAGGGGTCTCCTTAGTGTTGTGCTACTACGATTTCGATTTCGGTTTCTTTGTTTAATGTCATATCAACCTTCGTGGGTTATTTAAGGACTTACAGAAGACAAGAAAAGTACTATTGAATCCATAACGGGACAAGAATAAGGGCGTTCATACCTTTTTCAAGAGTATGTTCGAAAGTAGTCGAAAAAGCTTGACTGGAGTTCGAACTTTCCAACACATTAGCTACTACGCCACAGGTAACCCCTCACACATCTGGGATTAGTTGCAAGGGCTGTGTTTAAATCAGTTCCTAAATTCTACAAGCAGATATACAGGATTTCCGACTTGGTTTAAAATCATCCCAATCATCATCATCATCATCATCATCATCATCAAGTCGTGTTGATAGCGCGGATTCTATTGATTCTCTCTCGCCATCTCTCCCTATCAGTCATAGCTTTTTGATAGGCTTTCTCAATTGCACCCAGTGTTTATACAGACTTTTAGCTGGTCGGCTAAAACTGGTGTGTCCATCTGTAGGTGTCCGTTTGTGAGTGTCCATAGAATATCGATTACGAACTCGTCCCTGCTTTTCTTTTCCTGTTTGTTTTACTTTAATGGTTTCTGAGATGAGCGATAAGTGGCCGTACAGCTGCTGTTTTGTGGGTTTCTACTTTCAGGATTTGTTCAAAACAGCACACTGCATGCTTGTGAGGTTCCCATCTAGCTTTTTATCAATATGTTTCATAGAAGTTTTAGGCATTCAACCATACTGTTCGATAACTCAAGCTGCTCACTGAAGAATCATGACGACTAGAGCCAATTCAGACCGTTCGTTTCAGGATGGTAACTTCATAACATAATAGATATCGTCGTTGAAAATAAACTCAGCAAGACAAGTTTAAACGTGTCTGTTTCCATTTCACTTAGCGTGATTTGGTTTACTTTTCTGGTACATCAACCATTGTAGGTTATTAATGGCGAATCCATTTTTCTACGTGTAAAAAAGTTCTATTTCAAACAATTCAGTTTAGTATAGCTTTTTGTTTACACACAGTTAAGTGTCAAAAACAATTCTATTTCAAACAATTCAGTTTAGCGTAAGTACAGAGTTTAATTACCAATTAGCTAGAGTAATGGCGTAAAGTACTGGACTGCAGCTTTGAGGTAAGCGAGTTCGATCTCAAGTCATACTATCACGTTCACTTTCGAACTGATACATTAGGGAAAGGAAACCCTTTATCCCACCAGCTACGGGCTAAATACTATCACTGCTGTTCTTCTACAAGAATGGATTTGGTATTAAATTACCCACGAGGGTTGATATACCATATAACACAGATACCAACCAATTAACATCAATACGAGAGAAACAAGAAATAATCCTTAACTTAACTACAAACAACGTAAATGGTATAGTTGATCAGTATAGTATTAATGCGATCATATAGGTGATCAAATGGTATAGGTAATCAAATGGTATAGTTGATCAGTATAGTATTAATGGGATCATATAGGTGATCAAATGGTATAGGTAATCAAATGGTATAGTTGATCAGTATAGTATTAATGGGATCATATAGGTGATCAAATGGTATAGGTGATCAAATGGTATAGTTGATCAGTATAGTATTAATGGGATCATATAGGTGATCAAATGGTATAGCTAATCAAATGGTATAGTTGATCAGTATAGTATTAATGGGATCATATAGGTGATCAAATGGTATAGCTAATCAAATGGTATAGTTGATCAGTATAGTATTAATGGGATCATATAGGTGATCAAATGGTATAGGTAATCAAATGGTATAGTTGATCAGTATAGTATTCATCATCATCATATCGTGCTGGCAGCACGGATATCCCTGACCCTCTCTCGCCACTCCTCCCTATCGTTCATCGCCCTAGGCAGGTCTTCAGGACAACATCCTGTATCCTCACACAGCTGCTGAATGTACGTTCGTGCTGGTCGTCCTGCTTTTGCGCGGCCGTGTGTGGGGATCCATAAGAGTACATCTCTTATGAGTTCATCTCTGCTTCTCCAGCAATGTCCTGCATGTCTGGTTCGCCTAACTTGAATAGATTTCGTGATAGGGGGCAGGTGGCCGTACAGTTGGTGTCTTGTGGGGTGCTGCTGCCAGGACTTGTTGAGGATTGCACGCAGCATTCTTGTGTAATTGCCATCTAGTTTCTTCTCGAGCCGTCTTGTTAGCGTCCATGTAGTGCATCCATATAGCAGTATCGATGTGACCGCTGCCTGGAAGAAACTGCGTTTCATTTTATCGGTCAGGTCCGACTTCCATATAGTCGATAGCCTATTGATAGCTGTCCATGCTTTCGTTAACCTCGTTTCGATGTCCTTTTCGGTTGATTCGACGCTGCTTCCTAGGTACGTGAATTTGTCTACTAGTTTAAGAGGGGTTCCTTCTAGAGTGGAGATGTCCCCCGTTTGGTTATAGCACATATATTCCGTTTTGTGTGCATTAACATGGAGGCCTATGCTTGCTGCTGCTCGTTCCAGGCTATGCAGAAGTGTTTCGGCTTGGTCAGGTGTATTTGCCAGTATCGCTATGTCATCGGCGTAGTCGGCGTCGGTAATTGTTGTTGCGGGATATCTTCTGCTTCTTTTCTTCGTCAGTTCGAAGCCATTCTCTTTGATTTTGTCAATGGGATCATATAGGTGATCAAATGGTATAGGTAATCAAATGGTATAGTTGATCAGTATAGTATTAATGGGATCATATAGGTGATCAAATGGTATAGGTAATCAAATGGTATAGTTGATCAGTATAGTATTAATGGGATCATATAGGTGATCAAATGGTATAGGTAATCAAATGGTATAGTTGATCAGTATAGTATTAATGGGATCATATAGGTGATCAAATGGTATAGGTGATCAAATGGTATAGGTGATCAGTATAGTATTAATGGGATCATATAGGTGATCAAATGGTATAGGTAATCAAATGGTATTGGTGATCAATTTCTGAGTTTACGAATTGATAAAAAAATCAATATCATTCCATCGAAGAAGTCTTTAAAATTTTAACCGAATTCTTAAGTTTATGAATTGTGTTTCACATGCCACTTTTCCTTCAAATATTGAAAATAATAAAACTGATATTTTTGACCTGATTATGCTGCAATCTAAATGCAGTATCATAGTCAGGTAAGCAAATCAGAAAATATGGGGGTTCGGTAGATTTTGGCTTTATTTCAATTCATTTTGTCGTGGTTATCTTTGATTGACTGAGAGATTGATTGTTTCTTTTTAACAGAATGTAAACCCGTCTAGGGTTATTTTATGCAAAGAAGTTAGAGAATCGCGTTCATTGTACATTTATATTTACATTTTTTGCAAAGTTGTTGCTTAAGCGTTTGATTTTGCTTCAGACAATTATATGATATCAACTATTCCCATTTAATATAAATAATTTGCACACGACTATAGTTTTAAATATTCTTATCTAATACTTATAATTCATACACAATTCAATAGCTTCAAGTCATTTTTTTATTTGATAATAGTCATTTGTTTACACACAGTAATATGGTTTTTAACATTCCAATCCAAAAGATCATAAACAATTACATTGTTTTAAATAATTATTCGTATCTAATGATAATTCCACTTTCCAGATCTCCAGAATTGGAGCCTCATCCACAGTTGCTATTTAGTTTCATATATAGTACATTCTTCTTTTCGGAACTCTTACTCTTCGGTAAAGGATATAATATATGTAATCTAAACTTCCACGACAGAGCAGTAACTTTTAGTAGATATTAGGAATATCTCGGAAATGCATTTTTTATTGCTTCAGGAAAAGCAATAACTTTCCTATATTTTGGTGGAAATTGTAGCTGATGATAATACGCACATTCTCTAGGGTTCGTGGGGATATTCTCGTGGTATAATGGTTAAAGCGATGGACTACAAATCGTAGTTAAGCGAGTTCAAAATTCAGTCGCGCATTTACGTTCTCTTTCGGACAAATACCCGTGGTAAAGGTATGAGCTCCCTTATCCTCCGAGCAATGTGTTAAATAGCATCACTACTGTTCTTCTCGAAGGATGGATTTGGCATTAAATAACCTACAAAGGGTGATATGGCATTAAAGAAAAAAAAAAACCTGAAGCTTTAGTGTTCGTGCTACAAATATAATCTATGAAAATTAGTAGTGCAGATAATACGTCACAGAAGCTTATGCCATTAATGCAGTAGATGTAAGCACAAAAAGTTTAGGAATGGTTTTCTGGCTTTTTATTTTTACTTTCATTTTAAGAAAAAGCATTGCCTGAAAGGCCTCAACACTAGAAGGATCCTTCAAAAATATATACATTTATCTACCCCACTTCGCGCCACTGATTGGATGTGACACAAAATCAATTTATTAAGCGGAGTACAGCTGGTCTGAATTGTTTTTCCTTCTCCTAGACTGATTGTCCTACCAAGACTGGAAATTTCAGTTTTCAATATTATTTTACCTATAGCTAAATTCATGCCTTTTCCAAGAACATTGGCCCAAAGTTAATCTTTGTCCAGGATTTGATCTCAGAATACATTCCTGTCAATTGGATTTGCCTTATTTCGTATATGAATTTTTACGAAGACGTGCAAAAAATAAAATAAAAATCTTTTTACATGTTTAACTGAAATATCAGTATTTTTGACTCGTCAGAATATTTTCAAAAATAAATTTTCACCCACCCACACAAAGAAATAGACAAGAGGCTCGTTCAACAAGTCCTTGGCCTCATTCAGAAATAAAGTTATGGCTAAACATTTTTCGTTGTGGCGACAAATAATCACTTTTTATAAAACTAAGAAAACTTATACTGATTTCTGTTTAAATTCTCTTTAAGCAAGGCCCATACAAAAGTGTGAGGCGTGCAACAAATCTAAAATATGGATGAGGCTTAATACTTTTTGAATAAACCTTCTGCACACACACACTCACACACACATACAAACATACACACACACACACACACTCATACATAAATATATATATATGTATATAAATACATTGATATATACATTATATATATATGTATATATATATATATATGTGTGTGTGTATATATATGTATATGTATATAAATATAAGTATATATATATATATATATATATATATATATATATATATATATATATATATATATATATATACATAAGGGGGTGGTTGTAGGATCGCCCATAAATCTTGATGCAACTTTATTTTGATTTAGTAATAAAATAATGCCTAATTATATCATTTTGATTGTATAATGTTCAACTAGAAATGATAAAAATCCAGTAAACTTTCGTTTGAAAGAAAATTATATTTTCATTAAAAATTCTATGGGGTACTTATCTATAGGCAATAACATATATATATATATATATATATATATATATATATATATATATATATATATATATATATATATAGGTGTGTGTGTGTGTGTGTGTGTGTGTGTGTGTGTGTCCTAAATGAAAAGTCGAGAATTAAGAATATCTAGATAGTAGAATTTTATCATAAGCAAAGGTAATCTCCGTTTTTTTTAAATATTCTTTTAGTAGAAAAATAAACATAAAAAACATAAAAATAAAAATAAATCTTAACAAACAAATTTTATTCGAGTTCTAAAACTCAGTGTGAATTTTCGGACTCTGTACGAGGAAGAATGAGAGACAGAGAGAGAAAAAGACAGATGTGAGCTTTGTTGGAATGAGAATCAGCAGCAAAGAATTGAAATGGCTCGGGAAAATCATTTCGTGTTGGAGAATGGCGTGAGTCCTCCTCTTTGCACCATCTTTCATTTCATCATTAACCATCTTGACCCAAAACGCCAAGTCACTGGCACATGATCATGGCTGACATAGAACAGCAGGTGGGCAAGTACTTGGGAAACTAAATCTTTTCACGATCTTAATTGTACACTCAGAAGCAGTAAAGATCTGTAAAAATTAATGTTGGTGGTTGGTTATTTTGGGTTTTATGGCATATCAACCAGAGTAGGGTATTCAATGCCGAATCTATTCTTATACGAATAATCAGTTCTATTTCAAATAATTCAGTTTAGCATAAGTGCACAGTTTAATTGTCAAAAACATTTATTTCAAGCTATTCAGTTTAGACAAACAGTTCCTTTTCAAACAATTCAGTTTAGCAAAAGTACGCATTTTAGTTCTATTTGAAACTTAGATAGGACCCTTCCAGTTGCTACCATTCTGGGCCACAGTGGACCTGGAACCGATGAGCAATGAAGGAGTACACATCATTCCCCAAAGCTCCAGCATTACTGGAAACTCACTATTGTTTCGTGTCATATCTAGGACACTCTTTGGGCGAGTTTTACCCCTCTGCAAATGTGCAATCTGTTTATTCTACAGCCCCAGCCAACAGGGCAAATAAAAACTAATGTTAACTTCAAATAAGGGGTATATATATATATATATATATATATATATATATATATATATATATATATATATAAACAGCTGCGCGCAAACAGTATGTGACACAAGATCTATCTTTAACGGTGTTTCTTTCTCCAAAACAAGTGCCATACCAAAGTTAAAGAGTTCACTCTGCCTTATTATTTACTCAAACTGGTTGGAGAATAGTTAGATTAATAACTTTCCCCATTGTATTAGCACAATGTGAATAGCTTTATAGAAGATTTGAACTCGGGTCGCCGTGTCTTCTTCCAACAACGGTAACCATTACACCACATATCCAAATACTTTTTTCAGGTTCTTTTCTTTATTTTTCCATTTCCTTTTATGATTTTGTTTCGGTGATATACCCCATGAAGTCACTGCATAGACTCTCCCCGACACTATATATAGTGACTGACTCAATAAATGAATCAAGCGAGTCTAGTCAGGCAGATTATCAGCTTCATTTTCTTGTGTTGCTAAATTGACTAGTAAGTGTTTTTTTATTGTTAAAATTGTTATTGCTTTGAAAAAAATATTGTTATTTGTTGGAATTTTTGAAACCCAACTGTTATTGTTGACTGCCCCTCCCCCAAACAATTGTTATTTTGTTTGTTGAGGGGGGGGTCAACGCTTGTTATCCTCGGATCATTTTTGAAAAAACATAACGACTTATTCCATCATCATCCAAAGTATTTTCACCTACACACAAACAAGAACATTCGACGGTCTTCCTCTCCTAGTTGCCTCATAAGCAACTATGGCAGAGGCACCACATTCACCAGGGTCATCATCACCCGACATATTTAAAGATCTAAGTCCCCCCTCAAAGCCGGAAGAAAGATGGCCTGCACTTTCGCAGCCATCTTCGTCGGCCAGTTCAATACAACCAGCGCAGAAGGTACCTTCACTGCAAGCCTCTTGGACAACAAAAATAAAACAATGCCCGAAAGACTACAGCAAAATAAGACAAAAATACGAGAAGTACTTCTAAGGGAATAGGATCCTTCCTATTCCCGAACTTGTACAGGAAGTACAACCCAAGATAATCTCGTATGTAGTCACAGACTTGAAAACAAAGAGGCTGGCAGGTATCAAAAAAGATACTTTTGAAGGTTTACTAAAAGCGGCAGACATTCCAGCAAAGTACTACTGCAGACATAGCTTTGCAACATGGTATGTGCTGCTGCCATCAGAAGACCTTGCAGCCAAGCTGGCCGACGAAAACGTCATCTCCAAGTACTTCCGGTTACAGCCAGAGTACATGGGAAGACGTAAAATCCGAATCACCGTGTGCAATGTCCCGATACAACTAAATGAGGAGGTCCTGGCTGCCTACCTCGTAAAACACGGCGAAATAGAGGACATCACCAAAGCAAAATCTGTTAACGGGACAGCACACGGTGATTATATCTTCACCATGTGCCTGGACAGAGGGGGGTTAACAGCCATACCTCACGTAATCGAGTATGAACATCAGATCATGACAGTCGTTGTTGAGGGCAGGAAGCCCCAGTGCTGGAATTGCAAGCAGCTGGGGCACTTTTCAAAATCCTGCCCTCAAAAGATCACCAAAACAACTCCGGCCACAACAACAACAACAGAAACGACAACGACATCGACGACAACTATAACAGCAGCGACCAGAGCCAAAAAAAATGAAACCCCTAAAGCTAAAACCGGGGACAGCCCCGACAAAGAAGAGGGCTGGACCCAGGTGGTTAAGGGGGGAAAAAAGAAGAAGCCCCCCCTCAAAAACAGATTACACCAAGTCAACAATTACCACGACAGCTAAAACCGACTCTATTGCTACTAATACAATCAGCACAGCCAAAACATCATCATCATCGTCATCTACGAAATCAACATCATCATCGTCATCAACAAAAAAGAAAAACAAAGAAAAACAGAAAAAACTGAAACTGAAGCAATGGATTTCTCCATGATTTTAAAACGGCGAAGAGATAGTGGGGACTCGATGGCTGGGGAGGGGGAGAAAAAACATATTAAGGGACCAACACAAGAAAGCCAAACACAGTCCCAAACACCCTCCCAACCTCAACAAAAGGGCGAAAAAATTGAGAGACCAGCCCAAATCATTCCTCCCCCACAAAAACCTCAAAATACCCCAGCACATTTCTCTGACTTCCCACTTTCCCCCAAATCACCTTCACTGTCACCTATTAAAACACCCAGACAACTTGTAAGGTCACACTCGTTGACCAGAGAGTCGCCAACAAAAGAAGCAGCAACATCATCATCACCATCAACATATCAAAAACCAAGGTCACTGTCGGCTTCAAACGAAGCCCGACGTGCCTTCAGTGCATACCATTATTGCCAAGATATCCTAGAACCTCAAAATATGGATCATATCCTTAAAAAAACATTGAAACCATTATCATCTCTCAAAAGCATAAATGGCAAAGACATAACAAACCCATATTTGTTTAAAAATGCCGCAATGGTGACCACATTCGTCCGTTCGGCTGGCAACCGAACCAAAGAGCTCTGGCACTTTCTTGAGGGGGCCAGTCGAGCGGACGTAATGTTGGCGGATTTGCGCCACCAAAGTTTTAAAAAATTGCTTCCTTTTTGTTCGGGCAACTAAGTGGTGACGTCCTCGCTGCCTATCTAAGTATATATGGCGGCGTGGAACAAGTCACACAGGTGACATCAACCCGAGGAACCGATAGGGAAGGGTTCAATAACATTCCCCATAAAATTAAATACAGACCAAACGATGACAGTGGTAGTCGAGGGCAGAAAACCACTATGCTGGTCGTGCAATAAGATCGGCCACTTCTCCAAAAACTGCCCTCAGAAAATGACCACCACCACAACAACAACAACGACTACTACCACCAATGTTACTACTCCTTCACCTGTCATCACAATAACAGCACCAATTGAAACAAGCGAAAACCACAAAGACAACCTCAATAAAAAAGACGACGAAGGATGGACCCAGGTAACCAAGAAAAAAGGGAAAAAAACTCCCATGAAAAAGGCATCAACAATGGAAAACAAAGTAAATTCATCAACTGATCCAACAACCGTTACTAATATCTCTACTGCTACTACTACTATATCGACCATTAGTACGAAACAATCATCATCAGCATCGACCACTGCAACAAAACAATCATTGACAACAATAGAACCAATGGATATGTCAATAAATCTCAAAAGAAGAAGGGATAGTGAAGATTCGCCAACTAAAGAGGGGGAGAAAAAACACCCAAAAAAAAAACAGTACAAAAAACACCCCCCATACCTCAACCTAATAGAAAAAACACCAGTCCCAAATCAACGACCAGCCCAATTAATTCCTCCCCCACAAAAACCAAAAACTACCCCAGTCATCCCAACTGAAATACCACCTCTCTTTCACCAATTACAACCCCCAAAATACTTACAAGGTCACATTCGGCGACCAGACTTTTACCCTCTCCACAAACCCCGTCAACATCAACAGCATCAACATCATCAACAATACATAAAGCAAGAGCACGCTCGGCTTCTACGGAAGCACGGCGTGCTATAAATGCATTCTACTTTTGTGTGGACACATTCGAAAATCCACACCTAGATCATCTACTAAAGCAAACATTGAAACCATTACGTTCACTTAAAAAGATTGATGAAAAGGATATAACTAACCCGTATCTGTTCAAGGACGCACCAATGTTGACCACATTCGTCCGTTCGGCTGGCAACCGGACTAAAGAACTGTGGATCTTCATTGACGAGGCCAGCCGGACGGACGTAATGCTAGCCGACGTTAAAAATACAATGCTTAAAAAAATGCTTCCCTTTTGTTCGGGTAGGGTCCCGATTTTAGTTCACCCGTCACTTTATAGGTCCCTAAAACTGAGGTACCCCATGGATGTCGGAGGAATTAGCAGGGACGACCGAGTGAGTACTGAACTCGGCACCGGTTCCCTGCGTCAGGCCGTCGGCATCCTCACCCCGGAGGATTTCCGGACCATAGTCGCCAGTGATTAAGGTAAGTTGTATTGATGACTCTAAACCTTGCCAGTTTGAATGTGAGGGGACGGAGGGATTAAAGCAAGTGTGCGCGCTTGCTTGGTGAACTCAGGAGCCTCGGTGTAGATGTTGCTGCGGTGCAAGAGACCCACTTCAATTGCGGTGCCGACTGTCGGGTGCTGGAAAGCGACTTTAACGTTTTCTCAGCTTACGGCAGCCGCACCAGCGCTGGGGTGTCCTTGCTAGTCGGACGCAGCCTTGATGCTGATGTTGACGTTGTTTTTGCAGGTGACGGGGGCCGACTGGTTGTGGCCGATGTTGCCGTTAAAAGTTTCAAGTTTCGTCTGGTTGCGGTTTATGCGCCCAATATCGTTGTGGAGAGGGTTTCCTTTTTTCGTCGGTTGGCGCCGTTCCTGGACGATACGAAGCGGCTAATTTTAATGGGTGATTGGAATGCGATCTTTGATCCCAAGATAGATAAGGTCGGGCGGGGAGCTAGGCGTGCGGGAAGGTGTGAAAGCAGCCTTGCCGGCCTCATGACTCGTCATGACCTCGTCGATAGGCTTCGTCTGGATCACCCAGGGCGGGAGATGTGGACGTGGCTAGATAGTTCGCCCTCTGCCAAAGTAGGTTCCTACTTGGACAGAGTGTTAGTGAGACGAGCTGACATTGACTTTGTTAGTTGTCCCACGTTCCACTTGATAGCGTGGACTGACCCTAAACTTGTTAGGGTCAGTCTGCGGTTAGCAAATAGGCCTAGTCTAGCCGGCTACTGGAAGTTCAATACCTCCTTACTGGAGATACGGGACTTCAGGGATCGGCTAGAATCCCTAATTCAGCGGGCGTTAGTGGGGGCGGTTACCGGGAATAGGTGGTGGGTTTCTCTTAAACATAGGATTAGAGATTTCGCCACCAAGTACGGTCGACAGCTTAAATTAGATAGGACCACGGAGGCGATGATAGACTTTCCCGGGCGGTGGCTGGGGGGGGACTCCCTAGGTATAGAACTAGCTAGGAGGCACCTTGAGCGTGAGAGTAGCGAGCGCTACAAGGGATACGTGGTTAGATCTAGGTTAAGAAGAGTTCCCAACGAAGCTGTGAAAACGAACGCAACTGCGCGTGAGGAAGAAGTGCTAAGGTTCCCCGATCGGTACATCGCGTCTGTCAAGACCCCGGACGGGCGACTGCTGCGATCGAGTCGTGAGATACATCACGTATCTCACGACTCGATCGCAGCAGTCGCCCGTCTGGGCGCACTTTCGGGATCGCTTTGCCCGCTGCACTGATCTCCCGCTCCAGGAGTTTCGCAGCTATCTCGCCGACTTCCCCACCTTGGGGTGGCTGAAGCGGCTAGTTGTGAGGGTGTGGTTACTGAATGCGAAGTCCGTGATGCGTTGAAACAGGTCGGCCTGAACAAGTCGCCGGGACTAGATGGTTTGCCCTACGAAGTGTACTTGAGGATGTCGCACATGTTTGTCCCTCTTCTGACGGATATGTTCAACCATTGGTTCGCCAAGGGAGCCATCCCTGGTAGCGTTACCATGGGTGTGATCACATTGCTGAAGAAAGGTGGCAGGCATGTCTGGGAGGGTTTAGGCGATTACAGGCCCATAACTCTGCTTAACACAGAGTTAAAGATTTTGGCCCGGGTCCTAGCGAGTCGTTTACAGCTTGTCATTAGCCATCTGATCGGCCCCGAACAGACCTTTGCTGTGAAGGGAAGATCGATCCAGGACAACCTGCACTTGATTCGCGAGGTCCTAGAGGGGATAGAAGACGACACTGAAGCCGCGCTGATCAGTTTAGATCAGTCCAAGGCCTTCAATAGGGTTGACTATCGGTTTTTGGCGACTGTTCTGGAGACTGCCGGATTCAAACCGGAGTTCCGCAGATGGATTAGCATGATGTACCACAACCCTCAGGCAGTGGTGCAGGCGAACATAAGGTGTTCGGGGACGATCGCGATCGAGTGTTCGATCCGGCAGGGCTGCCCCCTGTCTCCTCTTCTCTATGTCCTCGCGTTGGAGCCCCTCCTGCGCAGGCTTAGGGACGAGAGGACAAGTCCGGCCCTGCGCGGTGTCCCTTTTGCTGGCCCTCTTACGGCAAGAGTTTCCACGTTTGCTGATGACATCACAGTCTTTGGGTCCCGCCGTCTGGATATAAAGGCGGTGAAAGAGGCGGTTGTCGAGTACGAGCGGATTGCAGGAGCCAAGGTCAATTTTGACAAAAGCGAAGGTTAACGGCTCGGTTCTTTGAGGGGTAGCAATACCTTTCCAGGGCCCTTCCGCTGGAGGGGTGGACCCATCCGAATCCTCGGGGTGTGGTTCGGGCCCGACCTCCAACTGGAGCGAAATTGGTCGGAAGTACAAGCTAAGGTGAATGCTCAGGTGGGAATCTCGCTTTCAAGGAGGTTGTCCTTAAAGGGCAGGGCGGAAGCGTGCGCCGTGTACGTCTTCCCCTTGATCCTTTACCGATTGGCTGTACTTCCTCTACCTAAGGCACGTCGGCTGGCCCTTAAACAATCCCTCTCCAGATTGCTCTGGGGAGGTGCAAGGCCGATGGTCCGTAGACAGGTCTGTATCCAACGTACGCGCAACGGGGGTCTGGCTATGCCTTATCTGGAGAGCCATTGGCTCACTGAAAGACTTGCATACCTGGGCCGGTCCTTGACGGGAGACTCGGTGAGGAGACGAAAGGCGAGTCGGACTTTTCCTCGCCTCAAGTCAGACCCAAAGGCTGAAGGTCGACGTAAGCCTTTGGGCGAAGCACTGTTTGTCCGCGAGTGCCGAAAGGCCCTTCGTAACCTTCTTGGGTCCAGTGACCTTTCACGGTCTCGGAAAGAGCTATATCGGGAGCTAGTGGTGGGTTCCGCTTCTGATCCTCTTAGTGAGCGGCGAGGCTGGACGTCGGAGGAGATCCGCTCTCACTGGAATTGGGCGCATGGATCGAGCTTCTTGAACAACTCCGAGTTCTCGCTCACCTGGCGTCTTGTACGGAATGCGTTACCCCTTCTCGACTTGAACTACAAAGTGTGCCTGGCAGACATGCCCGATTGCCCTCGCTGCGTCAGGGGCTTGAAAGAAACGGCTGAGCACGCCTTCTACCACTGAGAGCTAGTTCGCCCGTTTTGGGATCACGTCGGGTAGTGGACGGCTCGCATCGAAGCCAAACAGCTCGTGCTGCTCGACGATGGTTACGTCGTAGACAACGTTCTTCCTCTGTTTCAAGGTGAGAAGCGTGTTGTGTTTCTCGCGATCCTTGCTGTAGCTCGAATGGTGATCTGGTCGACGCGAAACAAGGGATTGTATGACGATGCAAACTTTTCTCATCGTGATCTGGTTTTGTACTTTAGGCATTTGCTTAGGGTCAAAATCAGATGCGATAGAAAACGCTTGGATCGCATAACATTCAGCAAAAGGTGGGTGAATGCAGCGAGCCTGGTCGTAAGAAAGGGGGCAACGTTGGAGTCATCCTTCCCTCCTCTGCCGGCCCATGGCGTCTACGGTACGGGTCCTTAGGGGCCCCAGCCCTGGTAAGTAGGACGATTTTCCCCCCTTGAAACCTAGTTAGCAGTATGTTATGAGTTATTGTCCCCGTCATCTAGTTGTTAGTTCTCAAGATCTTCCCCATCCCCATTATTTTTGTACCTTAACCCGTATCCCAGTCCGCTTTTTATTGAGGATCTTGAAAATTCATATCTATAAAAATCATATTACCTGTTTATATCGACCCATACCGCGCCCGGCCCTTTATTTTTTCCTTACCCCTGTAGATTAGGATTCCCATCCAACCTAGGGTAGGTCCGGCTTGTTTCCGGTTCTTTCGAACCGGAAAACAGTCGACCTCCAATTTTATAGACGGGGTGATGGGAGGGCAACCAAACGGGGGATTTTTCCTTTGTTTTTTTTACTTTTGTATATATTTCGGGGTTTTTCTCCTATTCCCATCATATTCATTGTAAATAAATCATATGTTGTAAATAAAATCATTCATTACTCTCGGGATTTTAGGTAGGACTTCTTCATGGAACAAATGTGGTATTTTGGTGGTTGCTGCGCATATGGCGATGGATGAATGGTTATATATTGTACTGCTGAATGGGTCGGCAAATGTGGCTAGCTAGGTTCCCTTAGAACACATAGAATAACATGACCGCTCCCTTCCCCTTCCCCCCAAAACTACAAGGCTTTGTGCCTTCCATTTATGTACATAAGTGGAAATAAACAAGCGAGTCTCGTCAGTTCCCGGTCACCGTTTCTATCTGTATTTTCGTATATATATATATATATATATATATATATATATATACATATTCACATGTTTTTACTATTGTGTTATGTATGTAAGTCAGATTTTTAGTTATTCTTCTTTTAATATTTAACCTCAAAAGCAAAGATAATCAATGCCCTATCGGCGGCGCTTATAAGTACACTGACTGTATCCGTTGCCGAGGGTAAGACCTCTAGCCAAAGAGGAGTATCCTGGGTATGACACTAAACTGTCATGGAAGATCTTGGTAGTTTTGAGTACTTCTTCTTTGCCTTTTTGCCCATGTCTTCTCTGATTCGGAATAGCAGTATCGTTAGGTTCCCATCTATGGGTTTAATAGATCTGTTTAAAAATCATTCGTATATGATGCAAATCGTTGATGCCACATAACTGTAAATTTTTTATATTAGTTTGTTTATTTGCTTGGGTTTTATGTTTTATCAGCCTTTGTAGGTTATTTATTGCCAAATTCATTTTTATACAAATAAACAGTTCTATTTCAAACAATTCCGTTTAGCATAAGTATACAGTTTAATTGCCAAAAATATTTCTATTTCAAGCTATTCAGTTTATTCAAACAGTGTAGTTCAAAAAATTCAATTGAGCATACGAAAACATTTCTATTTCAAGCAATTCAGTTTAGCATAAATAAGCAGTTTAAATGTCAAAACAGTTCTATTTTAAGCTATTCAGTTTAACATAAGTACACAGTTTAGTTAAATTTGACCCATAGATAAAACGCAATCAGGTGGTACTACTTAGGGCCAGAGTTGACCTAGCAGAGATGGCAATGAAGGGGTAATCTGCATTCCACAAAATTCCAGCAATAGTGGAAACTCACCATCAGATTGTTTCGTGTCATATCCATGACACTCTTTGGTGGGAAGCCTTACCCCTCTGCAGAGAAGCAGTTGGTGTATTCTACAGCCCCAGCCGACTGGGCAATTGTTTATATTAAGAATAGTTATTAGAGGCTATAATTGCTTACTAAAGATTATTCATAATAAATATGCATGTTAAATTCGGCTATGATTTACACTAAAATACAATAAAATCATAGCTTTCCTTAAAGCAATAAAGCAACAAATATTTCCAAGATATTCCTAACATTGAACAAAATATAACGCGGGATAACTTATGCATCAAGCGAATATTTGCCCTATTTCAGAAAAATAGCAGCATATTATGTCTCAATTTTTTCCGCTGTAAAACCAGTCTCTAACACACAAAAGCTGTGAAAAGTTAAACGCTTTATAACCGCGTGAAATGATGAAATTTCATATTCGTCTTAGGAATTTACAACCAAAAATGTTTCTAGATTGTGAAGTGTTGAAAATCTATTATCTGTATCTAATATCTCGACCAATTCCATTGAATTATTTTCCCTACGGATTCCAAGTGGAGAATAATGGAAAAATCTAAAATTGGAAATAATCTTTTTTTTTTCATTTCTTTTGTAGGCGAAGATATCGAACAGACTGGAATCAGAGTTTGACAGCGAGTGGAAGTATCAAGAATTTTTAGCGAGACAGTTACGAGTAAAGAAAGAAATTAAGACGATAAATATGCGCCTTTTCGTTCGTTTGGGAACAGCGATAAGTAATATCTATTAGTCAATTTAAGTTCGTTTTTCTGACAAAATCCGTGAAATGACAAAAAAATTTTTTAAAAACAGTTGTCCTCACTTAATGTTGTTTCGTCAAACCTCGTTTCGTTAGTATGTTGTTAGTCGAGGGGGGAATCAAATCTAATAAAAAATTGTTTTAAAAATTCCTAAATGTACGGTTACCGTTTATACTCAAAACAAACGGGGGTGGGGTCCTCGTGATGTAATGGTTAAAGCGATGGAGTGCGGAATTGTAGTACGCGAGTTCGTACTCCAGTCGCGCTATTACATTCACTTTCGGGCCAATACCCTTGGGAAAGGTATGAACCCACTTATCCTCCCAGCTATGGGTTAAATAGTATTCTTCTAGGAGAATGGCTTTGGCATTAAATAACCTAGAAAGGTTGATATGCCATTAAACAAAGAAACCAAATCAAAACAAACAATGCAGTTAACATCAAGTACTACTGCTACGTCGTAGAATTTGGTTACAAAACTATACTGAGAAGTTCTTGGCCCAACCAAGAAAAACATTTTTTTTTCATTTATATTTGAAAAAGCGTAAAGTTACGTTGTTCTCAACAGAATCGCGATTTTTTACTGCTTTCCAAACTGATTTTTCAATAATTCTTTAAAAAAAAAATTGTAATTCATCCAAGGTTTATCATGATTGATCAAAACCTACAAGGCTTGGCATTTTACTTTGGTAAGTGAAAATATTTGCAATATTTTGATACTTACTAGTTTGTGGTGTGTATATCAGTTTATCGAAGACGTAGTAGGTACCTGCTGTGTAGTACTGTGATAGTTGGTGCGCTTGCATGTTGTGAATTGCTTCACTCCGTTTATAATTTAAAAGCCAGACAAATGAAGGTATAACATAATCTAATTCGGGAACATATGCATCACGAGTCCAAAATGGGCCATAATGCCGCGGAAACAATCAACAACTTTTATTACCCGAAAGGAAAAAGAGCAGTTAATCACAATAAAACCAGGTAGTTGAAAAATTCACTCGGTTTGCAAGAACTTCGTTGATCAAGAAAAATAAGGTGGGCCTAAAACCTTGGATTACTTGGTAAATACTGAGAGTATCATTATCATCATCAAGCCGCACTGTTAGCACGGATCCTCTCTCTCTCTCTCTCTCTCTCTCTCTCTCTCTCTCTCTCTCTCTCTTCATCGGTCGCTGTCATCCATCGCTCCCGGCTGGTCCTCCAACTGTGTTCGCACATAGTTGCTGTTCGTAAGTTCTTGCTGGTCGGCCAACACTGAAACGTCCATATGAAGGAGTCCTCAGGTGAAGGTCACTTATGAGTTTGTCCTTAGTTCTTACTTCGAATAGCTCTCAGAGAATATTTGGTGGGCTTGGCATCTCACATACTCGTGTGCTTAGTCAGCTTCACAGTCTTAGCAAAACCATCTTGAGCATTGATATTGTGGCTCAAGGTACCAAAACTTTGCAATACTTTCGTTTCCCTTTGGTAGTATGAACTGGCTTGATTTAGAAGACAAGTCTCAGTCAGTAAAGATAGATACTTTAAATTTTTACTTACAAAGGCATGTTTGTTTGATTTGAGATGGCCAGATTTTACCTGCCAGCCATTATTCCCGGAGTGGTTTGGTTTATTTTGGTTTTGGTTTCTTTGTTTAATGGCATATCAATCTTTGTGTGTTATTTAATGTCAAAGCTATTCTTATAGAAGAATAATATTGCTACTTTTTGACTCATAAAATGTCCCAGTGCACTCACTCCCACGATACTATCAACCACAATTAGTACCAACTACAGCTTGAACGTCTTCGGTCACGTGATATACGTGACGCTAACTAGAAAGTACCAATATATTCCAAAACTTTTGACTCTATTTTCCAGAACTGCTACGTTTTTTAGCGATTATCGTCAGTCTGTAAACCGACAAAACAAGGTAAAAAAATCTGCAATCTACAAGATTGGTCAATTAAATTTTTATAAAACTAAAACTTTTATTATCAACTTATATTATAAATTAAAATTAATTACATTCATAATTCCTTTCTTGGGAAGCCACACCATGACGATGACATTACTCCTACTCCTAGGGAAAGTCTAAGAGGTTTGCTACAGACCCTGCTTTCCGTTGGTTTTACTTGATTTATTTCAGGGAATATCAACCTTCAAAGGTTATTTAATGCTAATGCCATCCTAATAGAAGAACAGTAGTGGTATTATTTTATCCATAGGTGGACGGATAAAGAGGTTCATACCTTTCCCTTGTCCGAAAGTGAACGTAATAGCGTGACTTGAGTTCGAATTCGTTTACTACGATGTCGCAGTTTAGCACATAAGCCACTACGCTACGGTGACTTGCCGACTGCAGTTGTTTCATCACGCCACCTTGCATGTTCTCTACAATTCCAAAATGGTGACCAGAGATCCAAGCTTTGATTTTGGGGAAGAGGAAAAACTCAAAAGGATTAAATCGGATTAGTAGAAATTACTTTACGAGTAATCTCTAAAATCATTCAAGTAAGATGACCAAGACAAACGAGACACTGCTGGAAGAGCAAGGACGAACTCATAAGCGACGTTCTTCAATAGACCCTTACACATGGATGTACCAATGTTAATGAACCAGTAAGAACTTGAAAAGGGAGAGGCTGGGTTAAGATTGGGTGGAAGCTTCGAGTAGGATTTTCTTTTGCTTTCCTTTATCAACGTTTTTATTTTCATGACACAACCAAAGATACTTGTAATAATCCTACATTACTCATAATATTCGCTACCATAATATTCGCTATTTGATCTAAAACGCTTCACAGAATTTTTTTCGAGAACATAATTAGACAGATTCTTTCTTTCTTTCTTTCTTTCTATCAGGTTGTTAACCTTCACTGAAAAACAGTTTACCTATATTAATTCATTTTCCATCATTCTCACTATTCTAAAATCAGTCCCAACTTTTATCGAGTTTTCCACTGTCAGGTAAATAAGTGATCAACCAGAACAATAAGAATCTTCCATAGTTTTTTTGTATTATGGACAGCCTATGAAATTAAAATACAACCTTCAATCCTATGCATTTCCATATGCAGTCTGGAAACCTCTGCAATTCAATATGCCATCTAGAATCAGATACAATTTCAAATGCAATCCACAATCCTGTACAATTCCAAATGCAACCAACAATCCTATGCAATTCCAAATGCAACCTATAATCCTCTTCAATTACAAATGCAACCGACCATCATATGCAATTGAAAATGCAACCGAAAATCCTATGCAATTCCATATGCAGTCTGGAAACCTCTGCAATTCAATATGCCATCTAGAATCAGATACAATTTCAAATGGAATCCACAATCCTGTACAATTCCAAATGCAACCAACAATCCTATGCAATTCCAAATGCAACCGACAGTTCTATGCAATTTCATATGCTGTCTAGAGTCCTATAGAATTTGATATGAAACCTAGAAACCTGTAAAATTTCATATGAAACATAGAATCATGCGCAATTCCAAATGCAATCTACAAATTTGTGCAACTCCATAATCCTCTTCAATTAAAAATGCAACCAACCATCGTATGCAATTGAAAATGCAACTGAAAATCCTATGCAATTCTATATGCCGTCTAGAAGCCTCTGCAATTCAATATGAAATCTACAATCATATACAATTCCAAATGCAACGGACAATCCTATGCAATTGAAAATGCAACTGACAATCCTATGCAATTTAAAATGCAACCGATAGTTCTATACAATTTCATATGCTGTCTAGAGTCCTATAGAATTTTATATGAAACCTAGAAACCTGCAAAATTTCATATGAAACATAGAATCATGCGCAGTTCCAACTGCAATCTACAAACCTGTGCAACTCCATATGTAATCTAGAAACCCGTGGAATTCTTTTTGCAACAAAGAATTCTGTGATACCGTATGCAACCTTGAAACCTGTGAAATGTTAAATGCAGCCAAGAAACCTGCATAATTCTATATGCCACCAAGAAACCTATGCGCCAGTTAGAAATTTATCTCCCTATATTTTTTATCAGATATATCTCATTGTTAACATCAGAATTTTATCAACGTTTTTATTTTCATGACACAACCAAAGATACTTGTAATAATCCTACATTACTCAGTCGAACTGAAATTCTGTGAGGCAAGAATGACCAAAAATATTTCACTCATATTCAAATTATTTATATAGATCAGTTGATTTTTAATCAAGGTTGCCAACCTGAAAATTAAAAATGTAAAAACTCAGACCTCGTTATTTTCTAGACCAACTTAGAAATGGAACCTTTTTGAATTTCCAAAATAAACGGTGTGGACAGGTATAAGAACTGTTTTCAATTTCTTTCTTTTTTCTATTGCCAAAGTTAATAATCGGAAGATTAGCTAAAAATTAACAACCGGAAATTTTCTCGTGTAAAAAAATGGATTTTTCTCAGTAGAATGCCTCAATAAACATCAGATTTGATTAAATACGTTTTTATATAATTTCCAATATTTATTTTAACTGAGTCACACAGGAACTCTCGTACATACTTCGATACACGCTGTGAAAATTGGAGATCTTTGTCGATTGACTGTAAGGGAAGAAATACAAAAATTGTTGGAATGCGCTTAGCATAAAATCAACAAAACGTGTTATAGATACGAAAACTGAACAGATGAAACGGGAGAGGCTGGGTTAAGATTGGGTGGAAGCTTCGAGTAGGATTTTCTTTCGCTTTCCTTATCTCGCAAAATTTCGTCTCCCGTCACAATTCTAAGTATAGCAAGTGTCTGTTTTTTTTTTCCTTCTGATTCTTGAACTGGGACTGAAAATTGTGGAATATAATTATCAGCCTTAGTTTGCTTTGAAATTTCGAAGAGGTTTTACGCTAAGTGTAGAAATTAGAAATTTATCTGAAGAAAACCTTCAATTAGGAATGTGTGAGCCAGGTTTGGGGTTAATTGATTTTACCCGCATATCAACCCGTATACGGTTGGTTTTATGCCTAGAGTTTAGGGAATTTTGTTCCTTATATGGCTATGTTTTTTATGTAGTTGTTTTCTGAGACTTTTCTTACGCAGTTATATGATATTATTGACTTGATTGGGTTATTTTAATGACAAATAAAACTTTGTTGTTGTTTTTAACGTCAAAGCCATCCTTGTAGAAAAAAATAGTGGTACTATTTGACCAATAGTTTGGTGGGATAAAGGTTTTCATAGTTTTTCCAAGCCTTGATGCGTTCACTTTCGAATTACTCTAGTTGAGCAGTTCGTAAGTGAACGTTATAGCGGAAATGGAGTTCGAACTCGCAAATTTCGAGACTCCAGTCTGTTACTTAAGCTATTACGCCATGAGGACTCCGTTAAAGTATCAAGTATTCATATTTAATATACAGAATCTGCTGATGGTTTTAAGTATTTATATCTTATGGCAATAATTTATTCACAGTTATGGTTTGAAAACTGCTACCGATTGGTGTTACATATTTACTTTTAACAGCATGTTAATTGTAGATTTCTAAACTGGATATCATACCTGTGTTGGAGGTGCCCGTGCTGTAATGGTTATCGTCGTAGGAATTGGACACGACGATACGAGTTCAAATCCTGGACGAGACTGATTGCATTTCACATAGCACTAATACCCTTGGGAAAGGTATGAATCCAACTATTCTCCCTCCAGCTATGGATAAATAGTAGGACAGATTAGGTTCTCCAGTGAGGCAACTAGTCTAGAAGAAAAACTCTGAATTCAAACCTGTTAAACTGTGTTATATCCTGCCCGAGCGGAGGGGTTGGGTAAATATGATCATACCTGTGTCTTAGGATAAACACTAAATAAATAAATCACGTGAATTGAGAACCAGATGGAAATGTGAGGACGTTGAAAATATTTGACAAAATATTCACAGTCGATACACTGAGAACGCAGATTCAGTCTATCGGTCAGTCAGAAGAAGCCGACTGTTAGACCAGAATCCACTTTGGCCTTCATCAGCCCCGATCCATTTCCATCTTTTCGTGACAATAAAGAAGAGGGATATACTCTTATAAACAAAAGCATGATGGTCTATTCCTTCATTGGCTATATAACATAGGCTATCGATTATAGGAAAGTTTTATCTATCCGATGAAATAATACGATATTTCTACCAAGCACATTGATGCTGACAAAACGCTTAGAGAAAAAGCTAGATCGGAACTGCACAAGAATCTCACGAGCTATATTGAAGAAATCCAGGATTCAGCACTCCACGAAACAACTGCTGTACGGCTACTTACCTCCCATCTCTAAAACCATTCAAGTAAGATGACCAAGACATACGGGACACTGCTGAAAGAGCAAGGACGAACTCATAAGTGACGTTCTTCAATAGACCCTTACACATGGACGTACCAATGTTAACGAACCAGTAAGAACTTATCTATATCAGCTCTGTGCAGATATAGGATACAGTTTGGAAAACCTGCCGAGAGCGAAGGATAATAGGGATGGATGGACTGAGAGAATCAGAGAAATCCGTGCTAACTGCATGATGATGATGATGATGGTTTGAACTTTCATTCAACAACAATCATTTGTTCCCTCAACTTGTTTCGCGTAATTCTATTCACTATTAATAATCTTCAAAAAGATCTATTTTACTCATAGGTAGGATTCCAATTTGAACGCAATGAGACTCCTTCTCAATTGAACAGTTGATAAACTACTTGATTTCAACGGCAAGTCAAACTGTATTGGGTTATTTTATGCCTAGATGTCAGAGAATCCCATTAATTGTACGCTTCTATTTATATTTTTGTGTAGTTGCTTCTTCAATGGATTTTATTGGCACATTAAGTATTCCAACATCATAGAATTAAATCGTTTCAAATATCCCTCCCGTCTGAAACTTATAATTTATAAACAGTTATATGGATTAAAGTAATTATTTCTGTCGAATAATAATTGTTTTCAGATTGAGATATTTTATCAGATATTCCTCTCTTATATAAAAATTTTCAGTTATGATATCAAGTATTCATATCTAATACTTATAATTATATAATTTCAAGAAATTATTTCAATTTAATGATAATTGGTTTGCATGCGCTTATATGGTTTCAAGTAACTAATAATTATCCTTAATGAATAATTATAGTTTCAAGTAACTATTCTTAATATGAATAATTTACAATTATATGATATTAAGCATTCCGATTGAATACAAATAATATCGAAACAGATATATGTAACCCGCAAATAGAACCCAAACGTCTCCGAGTCAGAATGGACCTAGGATTAATGACAATGAAGAGGTATTCCACACTTCCTAGAGCACTAGAACTAGAACCCCCAACTTCAGATCTAGTTTAGAATCATAATTATGACCCCGCTTTTTTATGAGGAAGCGTCTTGCCTCTGTGCAGGTGATACAGTCAATATTTTCTAGGCTCCTGTTTGGGTGGGAAACTATTTAAAATAGAATAAAAAGCGCTGTAGGTTGACAAAACAAGGCATGTCAAGTAAAATTCGAAACATTGGCTCCAGATTTAGAAGGTTTACCACCTGTTAACATCAATATATCTTAAGCCCTGATAGGTAACCGAAGATTATCCTTTGAATGCGCATGCGCGCACACACAACTTCATCCAGCCTGAGAGAAACATATTCCTTAAATCTTTATGCTGATTATCTCGCTTTCATTGTGACTGCGACCAAGTCGGCCATTACTGCCTGCACAACCATCTGCTCTCTCCTCTCTCTTTCATTCCATGTCTATCTCTCGAGCCGAGGAGAGAAAAGAATAACTATTTTAGGAACAGGTCAGTCAAGATTAAATGAAACGTTTCACAATCTCATGATATCCTAAATCTAAAACTGTCTGGCTCAAGGGAGGAACTGAATTTATTCAGTTCGATTTAAATAGGCTTAAACTTTAAGGAGAGAAGACGACCAAAACGATTTCAATTGAGATATGGGTACTGCCAACAAGCGTCTTTCCAGATAGCAAATCTGTCTGGTATTTGCTATTGTCTGTTAGAGTTCACCTTCTGTTTCAGTTCAGTCATCTAGTTCTCTCCCACCCAATTAAAAACATGAATCTTTTTCCCTTGTCGCTTGATTGAGTCTCCATGCCTCTTTTAGTAATGAGGTATCATATACTTGTGTAAATGTTTTACAGTCCCTGCGTACAAAGAGAATGTGGCAGTTAATTTTTAAGTGGAGCTTAACAGGTTTGAATTCAGAGTTTTCCTTTTCCCCAGACCTGCTGCCATATCAAAGGTAAAGAGCCTAGTCTGCCCGACTATTTACTCTTAGCCAGAGAAAAAAAGAGTTGAATGAATACCTTTCCCGAGGGTATTAGCGTTATGTGAATTGCAAACATCATATACCTCGGATTTTGAAGCCCTACTGTTTTGAAAAAAAGTTGAGTCCTCTGGTTTAAAAACCAAGCAAAACAAAATATGTATTTATTCAATTTAGCGCTTGATTGTGTTTCTTTTTCTTTTTGCATGTATTTTCCTTAATAAAAAGCAACGATTTACCTGGCATACATGTGTATTCATTAAATTTTGAAGACTTAATTTTTAGAGAAAAATTAGCTAAGTCCTCTAGTTTCTAAAAAAAGGGGTGAATTTATTTTAGTTTTGACATAATTAAGTCCTTCTCCCCTCTTTTTTAAGCTTTTACTTTCTAAAGAAAATATATAAATTTAAAAGGAAAAAGTTAGCATCGTCCTATGAATGGGTAGTAATTTTGAAATTCAAACATAATGAAAAGGTTAGAATTAACTATTCATTTAAAAAATTATTTCCATAAATTACTGATAAGTCAAGGGCCAACCAACAGATAAAATCGACTTAACTTAAATACTATATTAGTCGTCTTGCTATTTTTTTTTTATTTAAAGACAATTTCACTTACCAATTTTGAGAAGGTATTTAGGAAAAATATAAACATAATGACCAGCACCTGACCAATATGCTTTAACCATCGAGCTTTATAAAAGTTATAACGTATGGAGAAGAAATATGAACACCTACAAAACCAGAAAAAAAAACAAGTTTAGAGTTAAATACAGACCAATGTAAAGGATAATGTTCGGAATATATGATGGTCATTCATTTAATAAGATGAATTTTACCAAAGAAGTTGGCAATTGGACGCACTGTTTACAGTTCTATTGTTTTTGTGTTTTGTTTTGTTTTTTCAAGGAAATCAATTGTGATGGGTCTAATCATGTCTCAAAACTTTCAGGATGACCTTTATTGACCCCTGCGACCGGAGGTTTTTCTTTACCAGAGGATTAGTGTGTTTCTACTTCGTGGATTGACTTTTCGAATCAGGCTCGTAATTGCAAACTCATGTTTGGCCCATTTGTAAACATTTTTGACTAAAAAATACTTCTTCGTATCCATCACTCATTGTTCTATAAAATTCACTTGGTTTTCACTTTTCATTTACCAAAAATCCGATGACAGAACTATGTTAAAGCCAAGAGAATTCCATTTGATTTGCCGCCATTTTGAATTGCCTCAAAACAAATATTTTTGTGAGATTAAAATCATTTTTGCTATAAACCAATTCCAAATGTAGAGTTTACATATATAGAAAAAACATTCTGACAAAGTCTTTTGCTTTATTTAAAAAAAAAAAAAAAAAAAAAAAAAAAAAAAAGGAATCCCCCTTTTTACTAAATGACCCTTGTATCTAAGAGATACACAAAGAACATGAATAAGAAAAGAGACCAGTGTTATAGAATTTTATTAAACCTTAAAATGAAAAGGAACTGGATATATATCTAGTAAATGTAATAGCTGATTATGTAAAAGATCAATAGAATTGTGTATAAGAAATAAGAAGCGAAACAGAACAATACCTTGTAGAAGATGGGATGATCAGAGAGCAGAATTTGTTAATATGACATGGAAGAGGCGAGTCGTTATTAAAAACCATAATGATTTGTAGGTATGATGTCCATTTTCTAAATTTTTGTAGCCCTAAAGTTAGGAGTGTGTATAATACACGAGAACTATATAACTTTTCCCGGCTTCATGCCTAATCTTATTCGGAACAGCTTGACCGAAAGAGATATCTGCAATCCAAACTAATGTGTTATATGCCTTTACAGAGAAATATTCACTGGAATGTGTTTGTTCACAATTTTGTTTCTCTTCATGCGAGAATATTTTCGTCCTAAGCTTTTGGCCTTTTTGTCTGAATATGCCTGCGTATTTGCTCTAAATACTACGTATATTTTATTTCAAGACATTATGTAAACTATATAGATTACTATTTTATGAACTGATACAAAGTTGAACAAATTTAATTAGATTTAGCAGCCGCAAATTCTGAAAAGTCAGCGCGTATTATACACGAGTATTTTTCTTCGACAATTAAGTAAAAAAAGAATAAATAAGTAAAAAAAAAATGAATAAATAAAAAGAAATTTTAAGGAGAGAAGGTAATTGAAATAAGGGTTCTGCTAACTAGTGTCTTTCCAAATTGTATCCAGTACCAGACAAACCTGCCTTCTGTTTCAGTTCAGTCCTCTTGTTTCCAAAGAAAAAAAAACACAAATTAATATCCCTTAAAATTTAAATGGCTCTCTGTCCCCTTTTTTTTAACTATGTATACTTGTGTATGGGTCGAAATTTGAAAACATTTTCGACAAAAAATTCAGCTGAGTGTTCTGATTTTATTAGAAAAAATATGAATCTATTTGATTTCTTTGGGGTCTTTTTTTCTAAAAAGAATGAGTTTACGTGTATCTTTGTGTATATGTCGAATTTTCGAGACCTGTTTTTTTTAATATATAAGATTTTGGCTGAGTCCTGTTTTGCTTAGAGAAAAAAATCTGAATTCATTTCATTTGACTTTCTACTGGGTCTGTTTCTAGTTTTTTTTTTCCTGAAAAAAAAAAAGAACGCATTGTTGCCAAGTATACTTGTGTATAGGTCGACTTTTGAAGATCTACTTTTTAGAAAAAAAGTTTGCTGAGTCTTCTGTTTCCCCAAAGGAAATAAACACGACTTTATTTCACGTGGCTCTTGATTGAGCTTCCATTAGTTTTTAAAGTTTTGCCAATAAAAAAGAAATTAGTTACCAAATATAGTTGTTTTTTTTTGTATTTTTTTTTTTAAATGAGTTCACGTGTATACTTCTCTATAGTTTGTATGTTTTTTAAAAAAAAAGCAGAATGAAGAGCATAGATTAAATTTCTGTCTATGGAAAAGATAAGAGAAAGCCGAGTTATTTATTTCTGTCTGGCGGATCAAATTGATCGACACATTCAAAAAATGATGGCAGGTTATTCATCCCCGATGAGGATGGTCGCATTTCAAGAGATATGCAAATCGACAACCTAATCTAATTTCGTCATCGAATTGCAGAGGATTCCATAAAAACAAAGTTAGATCGATATTTTCTTTTTAAGGTACCGTTATGTGACCTTGAAGAATGTCGTGAGGTGCACGAAAATAAAAAGTCTACCGGCGAAAAATAGTTCAGGTAGATCAAAATTGTCAGCTTTTACTTAATGTACTGGTGAAAAGTTTTAATCGATACAATTTCGTTAATATATTGCGAATCGTCTTTTCATGTATTTGCTGTTGCTTCGAAAAAGGGGAAAGAAATCGTAAACACAAACCACTTTTTACCTGATTTCATACCAAGAAAATATTTTTGAAAAATCAAACTTTATCATCACAGTCGTTAAATCAAACACTTGAAACTAAACAACTTTACGTAAACATGGGGTGACTTGGCTAGCGTCATTATTAGCGCGTTGGATAGCAGGTAGTGAATTCGATTCTCACTGGGTGATCCATTGTTCTGACCTTGAGCTAAGATAAGCTAAGCTTAGTAAATGTGAACTAGAATCAAAAGAAAGGCGCTGAAAGTGGTATAATGTTTTTACGAGCTGAGATAGAAGGTAACGAGTTAGATTCTCACAAAGTGTCCATACTTCTGACCTCATGCTAAACTAATCAAAACTAAGTAAATGAAAACAAGATACATGAGAAGGGAATCGCGCGTGATGTAATGGTTTGCTAGCTGAGACAGCAGGTTTGGTTTGGTTTCTTTATTTAATGGCATATCTACCTTCGAAGGTTATTTAATGCCAAAGCCAACCTTGTAGAAGAACACTAGTGGAACTATTTAACCCATAGCCAGGGAAATAAGGGGGTTCATATATTTCCCAAAGGTATTACTTCGAAAGTGAACGTAATAGCAGAACTTGAGTTCGAACTCGCTTTCTACGATGTCACAGTTTATCACGATAGTCCTACACCATGGAGACTTCCAGATATAACAGGTGACAAGTTCTATTTTTTGTGCGTTCTCAATAATTCTGACCAAATCTAAGCTAAACTTAGTAAATCAGAATTAGATAAGTAAAAGGGCAAGTTGCGAGGTGTAAATGTTAGTGAGCTGGGATAGCAGATTATAATTAGTTTGTTCCACACCGGGCGCCTCACACTTCTAACCTTGTACAGAACCAAGTTACTCTTAAACAAAGAGAAACTAAGGTAAGATATATCATAGGGGCCATCAAACAAGGCAAGTGAAACTGAGTGAAGTACAAAGTTAATAAAAAGGAGGATGTATGACAATGATAAAATTTGCTATTATATCTCAGTTATATTTAATGAAACTAGTTCAAAAAATAACCTCGTGTCTAAATACACACACACACACACACACACACACATAAACATAGATTGGTTAACACAAACATACACACAAACACATATATGCACTTAAACACACACACTTGCCCAGTCGTTTGAGGCGCCTCTGGTGGTGTAATGGTTAGCAAGCTCGACTAGCAAACCTACACGAGTGAGTTCGAGTCTCATTGGGTGCCCTTTTCATATGGCCTTGTGCCACATCTAAGCAAAAAGCTTAGTAAATTACCACTTGCCCAGTCGTTTGGGCTGTAGAATACACAGACTGCATCTTATCAGAGACCTAATACTCCCCCAACGAGTGTCCTAGAGATGAGACTAAACAATCTGATGGTGAGCCTCTAGTAATGCTGGAGCTTTTAGGAATACAGAACTGTTTAACTTTTCAACTGTTACTTATGCAAAACTGAATTGTTTATAGTCGAACTGTTTTTACATTGAACTGAATGTAAACAAAAAACTATGTACTTATGCTAAACTGAATTACTTGAAATAGAACTGTTTGATCCTTTAATTGTGTGTAAACCAAGAAGATGTGTTCTTATGCTAAATCGAACAGTTAGATTGATCATTTAAATATGTGTAAACAAAAGACTGTTGTTTAATTGAATTGTTAGTGATACATAGCAATACTTGAAAACATTAAACGGTGAGCAAACAAATGATTAATAGTAAATAAAGTTATTCGTATTAGATAGAAATAAGTGAAACCATTTAACTGTGTGAAAAAGAATTAGTTCAGGCTCTTTTTAAAAATGTTATCAACAAAATTTGTTTAGAAATTATCCATTTAATACACAAATATTAAAAGAAGATGGCATTAAATAACCTACAATGTCTGATATGCCATAAAACCAAACCAAAGCAAATACGTGCGCACACATATGCAAATGGCGTCGATAAGATATTGACGCAGTAATAATAGACGAACAAAGTAACTGCTTTACTTTAGCTTCATTCAATAAAATTCCTAACTGTAGTCAAGTTAATGTGAAAATTATTTGCTATTAATTGTCAACTGATTCAAGGGGAGACAAGTATGCTTGAAGTTAACACAGGCACTGACGACACGTAATTTTGAAGTTTAATATTTCAACTCACATACGACTGATTACTTGAGCATTCATAGACTTTGTTTCAAAATAAAAATTTGAAGTCCTGATATGAAATATAACAATTGTTGCAAACGGTCAGTAGAATGGTGCCCCAAGAATAACAAGCATATGTATTTACCCAACCTTTCCATGCAAGCATGATTTGATACACGGTCAATTTTTTCAGCGGAGTTTTACTGATTTTAATTTTCTTTTCTCTTAAACCGGTTGCCGCACCAAAGTTAAAGAACCCAGTCTTCCCTACAATTTACCCATAACTGGAGTGGGGTTAATTAGATTCATGCCTTTTCCAAGGGTAATAGATCAATTAGAAATGTAAATAGCCTCGTCCAGGATTTGAACTCTGATTGCTGTATCAATTTCCGAAACCGATAACCGTTACATTACGAGCGTCCCAATCAGGAATCCTAAACAGAGTCGAAAAAAATCTGACAGAAGGAGAGATGAGATCGTAGAGTTTACTCGTTAGATGTTGTAGAAGCAAGATCATTATGGAAGGAATTAGAAAGCACTGAATTCAAAATGACTGCTGTTGCAGGTGATGATGGTGTAATAGGAGGTGAAGGAGAAGAGAAGGAGGAGGAACAGTAACTAAAATATAAGTAAGTAAGTTGGCTGAACGTAATCGAGGGTGACCCGAAGGCTCCCTTTTCAATAGCTACAACACCCTGTGCGAGAGGGTGCTGCACTTTTACCTGGATTGGCCCACTTACCCTTGATACGCACCTGATGACGCTGAGTATTAAGCAAGGAAGTATCAAATACCATTTTAAAAGTTTTTTGTATGACTCGAACAGAGTGTTGTATAGCCATGACCAACTATACAAACACATATACATATACATCTACAGATGCATGAAGAATCATAACGACGACACAATAAAGACGAGCGACACAGTTCTTAGAAAAATATACCTCTCACTTTATTTAAAAGGGTTGTGTGTGAGAGGGAGTTAGGAACTGAACAGAACTGCAACATATTGACCCCTACTCTTATGGCCATCAGCGTTTCTTTCCCGTTCACCTGTGCTGCTCAACCGGGCGCCTGGGGCCCTGCCTCTCTGGGTGCTGGCTTTCTCTACCGTATCTTGTCTCCAACTAGTCTGATCTCCAAACTGCCTGACTTCCTGTCTTCACTGTGTTATATAATAGTTCAACGCCCACCTTCTTGTGGGCGTCACAATTTCGCACTCATTCACCCTGTCCATGGTCAAGGTTATAAAATCCTGATCGACCGGATGCACCTGTTATTTACACAGGTGCATTTCCTATTTTGACTGCCCGGGCAGGTCGTTGGTCAATATACAACAAGAGATTGAACCCCGGTCTCCTGAACCACTGGCGATCACTATGACCAAAAACACCCAATAGATGGCCTTTGATTGGTTGGGTGGGTTACAAGTTACGTGATTTCATCCAATACTAATGATTTTTAAATGGATCTAGTCGACCTATTGACGGAATCGCAACAGGAACTACCACATCGGGTAATTACGGTACCTAACTGATGTGGTCATCTAATCTCTCTCTCTCTCTCTCTCTCTCTTTCTCTCTCTCTCTCTCTCTTGTAACAGAATCACTTTTCTTTTCTTTGTTTTGTTAAACAATTAAATTAAACTATGTTCATCAAACTTGGTTTTACTCTGTCGGTGGGGCTTAGAATATCCTGACTATACACCCTGTAGAGTGTTAAAATCCCCCAAAAAAGTTTCATCCTAAATATAACTCTAAACTATATCAGATAGTGAGGCTACACTTCTCGAGATCTGGGGAGTGTGATATATACTTTCATTTCCAT
>OY757920.1:46470481-46487981 GCA_963585895.1 Sepioteuthis lessoniana | reverse complement strand
TTCTTTGATCAATTCGACAAAGTGGGTCGAGATTTTCACAAATATAAGAGTTGCCTGAAATTGGATTGGCTGCATCGATTTTTATATTATGTTTTTAATTCTGTTTGTATTGCGACCCAATTCACTGATTTCCTTCCTTACAAGCGCAGAAATTTCTATGGAATATTGATAAATTCACTGGTTAGGTCATAACAACTGTAATGAGTTCAGGCCTCGGTGGATGCCTCAAACTTATCTTGTATCTATTAAGTTGAAATTATCGCGACATTAGTCTCACTACGTTTATTTTAGGACAGGAGATTGGCTTCGTTTTTTCCTTTCAACTTGACTCTGCCTAATTTAGACGGCAGCCTAAACTTCTATGCATCATCACTTTATTGTATAAGTCGCTCACTTGTACACACACCTTCATTTGAATTTTAAATTTAAAAACTTAAAAAAATAGAGATTCAATTTCGATACTTTTTAAATAAATTCTGCTACTATAAAGAAATTCATATCTGATAAGTTTATTTCAATACAGAGTTTATCATAAAATGGTATATGTGTATTTTATTGTATGGCTGAGGTGATCAAGCTAATCTTGCTAAGTTGGTTGTTTGGGTTTTATGACATATCAACCTTTGTTGGTTATTTAATGCCAAATCCATTTTTATACAAATAATCAGTTCAATTTCAAACAATTCAGTTTAGCATGAGTACTCATTTTGATAGTCAAAATCATTTCTATCTCAAACTATCCAATTTAGTCAAAAAGTTATAATTCACACACTTCAGTTTAGTATAAGTATAGTTTTATCCACACACAGTTAAATGTCAAAACAGTTCTTGTTTGAATAATTTAGTGTAGTACAGTTTTAACGTACTACAGTTTTGATTTAGCATAGTACAGTTTTAATTTCAGAAATAGTTCCATTTCAGACAATTCGATTTAGCATATAATAACAATGCTTTTTCAAGTAATTTAGTTTAGCATAAGTACGCAGATTCATTCTATTAAACCCATGGATAGTGCCCTATCAGGTGCTACCACTCCGAGCCAGAGTGGACCTGGGAGCAAAGGCAATGGAGGGGTTCTCTGCATTCTCCAAATTTCCAGCATCACTGGAACCACACCATCAGATTGTTTAGTGTCATATCTAGGACACTCGTTTGTGGGGGGGGCCTCTTAACCTTATGCAGAGAAGCAGTCGGTGTATTCTACTGCCCCAGCCGACTGAACAAATCTTGCAAAGTAATTACCAATGTACTGAGTTCACGTTTGTGATATTGTGTCTATTGAGTAAAAATTATTAGAACTAGACACCTGACCATAATCATTTTATGAGTATCAGTTGAACATCCTTAGATGGTTAGTTGGTTGGTTTTATGGCGATTGAACCCATATGGGCTATTCAATGCCAAATACTGTTTATATATATAGATATTGAATATATGATTTGTGAACAATATTTTTTGGTAACAGTTTTAAAAAAACAGACCTCATTTGTTTCAACACATTAAATGGTTTCAAGTATTTTTATCTACAAATAATTCTATTCCTTAGTAACAAACACTTAAAACAAACCTGTTACTTCTGCTGTGTCCTGTTAAAGAAAACTTAATAAATGATTAACAACATGTAACAGAGAATAATAATAATAATAATAATAATAATAATAATAATAATAATAATAATAATTTTTAAGATTGGAAAATTAATGCTACAGTGTTGATATTTTTTGATCATACACAGTGTAAGGGCATGTAAACATTACAAGCCATAGAAAGTATGTTATTGTTGAAACTTCGTTCTAAAAGATTGTGTTTCTTTTAAGTGTAGGCTTAAAGCTGGGCACAAAATTGATAAGAAAACTTATATGTACAGCTAATGATGAGGATTACAACTTTTCTATGTGACCATGACAGAAATATTGACTTATATCTCTTGTTCAAAACTACTTTGCTGTTCGGGTTTATTTCGATTGTTATTCGTATGAAAGCAGACAATTTAGTAGTCATAAATCCTTATACAATAGTTAGACTGGTCATCTTTCCGTCAAGAACGGTCATTGATTGCAATAGTTGGTAAACAATTTCAGCCAGGCGACAGACACTGAAAATGAACTGCGTCTATTGCATTCTTATGTCTACAATTACACTAGCCGATATTCACGCTCTCAAATGAATAGACAGAAATAAAAGCAGAGAGGTAGGACGGTCATCGTCGTAAGAAATAGAGTCTGCAACCCGAATTCAAATGATGGACGTGGCTGTTTGCCTTTAAAAAGGACATTAATACATCACTTCTTGCAGCTAAGGGTTAATAGTAGGACAGGCTGACCTCTCTAGCCTTATTGGCTGGTTGACAAATATAACGTAGTAGCTGCTTTCCCATCCCCAGTAAATAGCATGACAGATACCAAAAAGGTCAACCACGAGAAATTTCAAAGCAAATGCCAGAAACGGTCAAACGATATTTAAGAATTATTTTAAAAGGGTTAAAAATTCAGTTAGACAATAACCAACCGAAGACAAGAAAGGAGAGCTAAGGTTTCAAAGCTAGCGAAACCGACCCCCAAACATATTCACACATTAGAGGTGGGCTGCGATTTCTGGAACAAAAGAATCTTTCCTTCAGTGACTCGAAAAATATCTCTCCACTTCTTCTTGATTTTAGACCAGTTTAACTGGGAGGCTGAAACACATTAATAAAGTGAGAGGTATTTTTTCTGGGATCACCTATCTGACTTTTTCCTTATCTATCAACGTTTTTTCACAACATTTTTCATATTACTTTTCCATAATACTTTTTTATTTTACTTATTTTCATAACATTTTCACACTACGTTTTTTATAATATTTTTTTCTTTTTCTGTCAACTATTTTTCTATCTCTTTACTCTGTCTTTGTAACCGTCAACTTTTATCGAGACCAATAAACGAGACACAAACGGATCGAGCTGAAGGAAAACAATATCACACACACCCTAAGAAGTTTAAAATCTGGACAAAGCTCTTTGCATTTCATCTAGTGCTGGGAAAGTTTGTCATCCAACTATTCTCTCTCGAGCTATGGGTAAATAGTTTGGCAGACTAATCCCTTCAATATTGGTATGGTAACAAGTCTAAGAGAAAGAAAAACTCAGCTTAAAAATTGACCTTATGTCGCATCTTGCTCGCGGCGGTGATGCTTGGTTGATAATACCCTTACCAGTATATCGGCATGGCAGGGTAACTTTCCGCTTTATGTCAAATCAGGGAACATTCCTTCCAACTGATACCATGTAAATCAGTACAGTTTGACACATGCCACTTGGGAAGGAGATCGGCATCACGTCTCAGAATCAACTAACGATACCTTTCTAACTTCTACAATTGTTTGGACACACGATCAAGACTATTCATTTCAAGCCGTGGTCTCAGATCGACCCGGGGTTCGTATGCTGTCACTTAAACGCTGTTGAACCAACGGCATTTTCCCACACCGTTTAACAGTTAGAACCTATTCAAATTCTATACTATTTATCAATAATAGATTTCGTCAATTTATTTTACCACTAATTCTACAAATAAATTAGTATAAAGTATCATTTCATGTTTAAGTCAAGTTTTGATATCAGGCACAGAAATCCTTTCGATATTGTTACATGATAAAACATTATTATATAATCAGACCTCATGTAAGAAAGCCGATGTTGTAAACTTAAAATCAATGCATCTTCAGAATGAAATGCAATACAAGGACTACTTTGATAACCTTTGTGACATAAAATAGCACGATAAATGTTATTTTTATTCTTATTGTGTACAGTTAATCAAGTACATCAGATCTCAAATTCCCATTTACTGTGAAATTCTCGTTTAGAGAAATATAAGGTTAAAATACGTAAACAACACATTTTCCTTGCGGATATATTTGATAATATTGATCAATAATGACACTTACAATCATTGTTTTATGTGTCACTGCTTAGCGTAATGGTTACCGTTGTAGGAAATGGAATCGATTACCCAGAGTTCAAACCCTGAACGAGGCTGTTTGCGTTTTCCTTTGTGCTAATACTTTAGGGAAAGGCATGAATCCATCTTTACTCTATACAGCTATTAGTAAATAGTAGGGCAAACTGGTTCTTTAGCCTTGGTTAGGGAACCAATTTAAGAGAAAGATAACTTTGAATTCAAAACAACTTTACTCCCTTTACAAATTAACCTTTTGTCACAGCCCACCCGTGAGGGAGGAGTTAAGTAAATACATTCAATTAAAACCAACGTGTGTCACCAAATATAGAAATAGAAAAAGACCCACGTGTGTCATGGTTTCCAGAAATAACTTTTTCCTTTTTTACCGCCCCAAAAAACTAGTGAGTATGAATAGATCAAAATCCTAAGGATTACAGTTGCCGCGTAGCAGTTCTCAGAAAGCAAACGAATGAAAAGTAATAAAAACCCCAAATCACAACATGACGGTATATAAATATTATCCTCCAAGAAAATCCAAGTAAGCATTTTAAAACAAATGCAAAAACACTTACGTACACAGAACAAATACAAAGATTAAAGGTATGAATCCAATTATTCTCCCTCCAGCTATGGGCAAATAGTAGGGCAGACTAGGTTCTTCAGCCTTGGTGAGGCGACTAGTCTAGGAGAAGGAAAACTCTGAATTCAAACCTGTTAAACTTCGCATAAAAATTGACCTTGTGTCATTTCCTGCCCGAGCGGAAGGGTCGGCAAATATAAATACAAAGATTAAAACTTGCATAACATATCCTTTTGTAAGCTGTTTCACATAACCAAAATAATAAATTATCGTGCTACACATTTCACGCCTAGAGGAAGGTTTGGTAGATAAGTCATGTGCTTTAAAAAATGCGGCTTATCTACAAATATATAGTGTCTGTTAAACAGGTTCTCATTTATATTCCATAACTAGAATTTCATTATAGCGTCCTCTGCCAAATGAATATGCCTGAAAAGAGATTATAAGAAATACTACTCCCACAGTCAACTTTTTATGTTGGAGCAAAAGAAATACCACAAACCCCAACAGAGAAATACTACATGATTACTGATTCAAATCCCCTGACAATTATCAATCATATTTGAAGTATGATATAAAGATCATGTTCCTCCTAATTAGCTTGATATTTCGTCTGTATTACATTTTCTGCCAACAAAAGGATATCGAATAATTCTTTGATATGTTTCTCTAGAGTGTTAAGCCAATTGATTCAAGTCTCTAGGCATTTTTCTAGCACATTAATGAATCTCCAATGTTTCGTAAGTTGTAAAGCAATGTAATTCAAATTGAATTGATTCACCTCTCATATCTGTTCCAGCAATCTGAATTAAACAAATATCAGTAGATAAAGAGAGCACACGATCGCTTAGAAAATAACAACACTTTATCGTTCGAAAAATCATCTTTTTTTAAAATTAGTATTTAGAATTTCAAAATCTGCATCTTTAAATATTCATAGAGAGACTAATGCCGTTAATTGATTTAAAAATCTTTATAAATCATGAAATGAAAGATTACAAAACATTTAAGAGTTGAAACTAATTATGATTTAAGTATAAACTAAATATAATATACACTAAATATATATATACATTATATACATTCTAATTCAATTATACTGTAAATATCACTCACTTTAAATAACTGAACATTAAATCTAATCCTAAATAAAGTGTTCTGGATATAAAACTAAACGGCAGATTCAGTCCTGGATATCTGGAGAGTGTGGACTACCACTTTAAAAAGATGACTCTTGTTCACTCAGACCGGAAGTGGAAGAACTTTTAAGGTTCTCGTCTATGGGTCGAATAGAACTGTTCAATCATTTACCAAGCATTATTATCATCTATTTGAAACCAAACTGTATGAAAATTGTTTTTATTGGATCGAAGTAGTTGATGAATGGAATTACTATTAAATAGCAATACTTAAAAAGATTTTAATGTATCCAAAATATAATCAATATTAAATACAATTATTTGTGCTAGATAGAAATACTGAGAGAAGTGTGCTCATACTTATCTAAAAATAAAGTTACCAACAAACTACTGGCCTACAATAATATATATATATATATATATATATATGGCTTTAAAATAAATGGTTTAAAAATAAAGTTACTAACAAACTACTGGCTTACAATATTACTCATATATATATATATATTATATTGCTTATAATATATATATATATATATATATATATATATATATATATATGGGTTAAAATATATTGTTTAGATATAAAGTTACTAACAAACCATTGGCTTACAATAATGTATATATATATATATATATATATATATATATATATATATATATATATATTGCAGGATTTGGCATTGAATAACCTACAAGGGTTGATATGCTATATAACACCAGCATTAACATAATCCTATATAAGGCTGAGTGAGTAAACTAGGATTTTTCATATATATACTGTATATAATGAATAAATACACATTATTACTATGAAAACAGATATTCATCATCATCATCATGTCATGCAATTAGCACGGATCCCCTAACCCTCTCTCTCCACCCGTCTCTATCCTCCATCGCTCCCAGGAAGTCTTTCTGGATACATCCTGTATTGGCCTGTTGTATATAGGTTCTTGCTGGTCGTCCTACCTTTGCTCGTCCATGTGAAGGGGTCTACGGGAGTATATCTCTTAAGAGTTCGTCCTTACTTCCCCAGCAGTGTCCCGCATGTCTGGTTCTTCTAACTTGGATAGTTTTCGTGATGGGTGGTAGTTGGTCATACAGCAGCTGTTTTGTAAGGTGTTGCCTCCTGAACTTGTTTAATACAGCTCGCAGGATTCTTGTGTAATTGCCGTCAAGTTTTTCTTCATACATTTAGTTAGCGTCCATGTGGTGCATCCTACAGCAGTATCGACATGACCGCTGCTTGGATAAAACTGCGTTTTATTGCATCGGTCAGGTCTGCCCATACCTTTGCTAGACATGTGTTGATGTCTTTCTCGGTTGATGAGACGCTGCTTCTGAGGTAGGTGAACTTGTCCACTAGTTTCAAAGGATCACCCTTAAGTGGGAAGATGTTGCCTCTTTGATTAAAGCAGATGTGTTCGGAATTGTCTGCGTTGACATGGAGGCCTATGCCACCTGCCGCTCTTTCCAGACTATGTAGCAGGGAGGGGGGTACCAAAGTGCTAATTATGATTAAACTAAATATTATTTATTACTGAATTTAACAACATTGAAACTGTAACCACAATTATGAATATATCTACCCGTCCAAAAGTAAGTAGTTCTCTGATATCTATATAGTCATCCACAGACAGACTGTTTCGTTATATTACAACTATTTAACGTGGCTAGACAGGCTAGATTCCCGAAGCTGGGATCGAAACCTGGCTGACTGAGACGCCAATCCAAGATTCTACCACTCAGCCACGAGCAAACTAGCGTGAGCAAAGTAAATTTAAACGCTTATATATCACATTTGTTTTGTTTTACATATATCCGCTTAACGGCTACCGAGAGCTCAATTCATGTAAAGAGCCTTGCTTTATGCTAGTGGCAACCATTACTTCCCTCGCTAGAGAACTCAACCCTACAGATATATATATATATATATATATATATATATATATATATATGAAATTTGGGAAGTACAGAGGGGTTGAAATTTATTTTTGATGACAAAGTTTGTTAACAGTGAAGACATTTTAGATCCTTTTAAAATGGTGGTGTTCATAAAATTTATGTTAGTTTTTCATGAGCTGTTCTATGAACCCGACCCGAAGAGAGCCAGGTGCAATAGAATGAGAGTGGAATTTTATTGTGTATTTTATCTGAAGAAATTTTGGTAACAATGAAATATATATATATATATATATATATATATATATATATATATATATATATATATATATATATATAGTGTGTGTGTGTGTGTGGACAAAGAATCCAATACTGCTTGATGACTTAATTTCAGGCCAATCTGTCGATGGAACTTGCATTAATGTGATTGTATCCTCTGCAGAAGGTTAAGTTACCTCCCCCTTATGACTCTAAGCTGCTTCTGATGTTGGGGCTGCAATTCTGAAGCTCTGGGAAGTATAAAGTACTCCTTCAAGTCCTATTTGACCCAGATTGGTAGTACTTGCTAGGATCCCATCTATGGGTCAAATAAATATATTTGAAAATTATTTATACAAGATAGGAATACTTGATCCAGTATAACATTAAATGTTTTGTATTGGGAATTAATACTTGAAACCTTATTTCTTTAAAGGGATTATTATTTACTCGAAAGCATTATTAAATTGGAATAATTACTTAAAACCATATAATCATAAATATTTAATAGGACTACTTTAAACCATACAAGTTTGTTCAAATTATTTGGATTAGATAAGAATATTTGATATCATATAACGATGTGCCAAAAGAATTCTTAAGAAAGTACACAAAAATGTAGATGTTAAAGGTACAATGTATGCAATTCATTAACTCCTACGCATAAAATTATAGGCCGTTGAAATAAGTCATTAATTTGTGGCTTTCTGAGCCGGGACGATTTAATACTTGAAGATTTAAAAAGATGAACCACAATCTTATGTACCACCAATGTTGTCACCACATGCACTTTAGAAAGATTGCTGCTCACTGGTTTTGTGCTTCATATTACCAATTTAAACGTGGGAGACTCATTGATAATACACGATGTAATTATACCCCCCCACACACACACACATACTCGTACACACAAGATGACGTAGAAATAGTGTCAACGTCCCTTGGTGATTGTCAGTTTTTTGTCTGAACGATCATCAGACAAGGCGCCGTCAATTCTGTGTCAAAGCAATCCTAACTTAACTTTATATGTTCTTTTACCAGTATTGAGCACTGATTTTTTTATGAATATAGCAAACTATAATATTAATATGGACACACACACACACACACACACACACACACACACACACACACATATATGTATATGATTGATTGATTGATTGATTGAGGAAGAATATGTTCTGGTTTTAAACTTGTCCAGGATACTGTTAATAAAAACAAAAAAAAATATGTTTCAAAAGATGAAACAGTTATGAAGATCATGGATTGCATTGCTCAGTCGGCTGGGAGTGTTGAATCCACCGACTGCATCTCTACAAAAGAGTAAGACTCTCCCAACGAGAGTTCTGGATATGACACTAAACAATCAGATGGTGAAGCTCTAGTAATGTAAGAGCTTTGGGGAATGCGGATTACCTCTTCATTCCCATTGCTCCTTGGTTCACACTAGCTCCGAGTGGTAGCACCTGATTGGGTCCTATCTATGAGTCATATGAAACTAAACTGCGTACAAATATTAAACTGAATTGCTTGAAATTGAACTGTTTTTACATGTTTAACTGGATTGTTTGAAATAGAACAGTTTTTGACATGGAAACTGTACTTAGGCTAAATTGTTTGAAATGGAACTGTTTTAATATTTAACTGTATGTAAACAAAAACTGTACTTTTACTAAACTGAAGTGTTTGAATTAGAACTGTTTGACTAAACTGAATAGCTTGAAATAGAAATGTTTTTGACAATTAAATCGTGTACTTATACTAAACTAAAGTGTTTAAAATAAATTGTTTATTTATATAAAAATGGATTTGGCATTGAATTACTTACAAAGGTTGATATGCTATAAATCCAAACATAAAAACATAGATTGCAATACGTAAAATATGACCTCTTGTCGGTATTTGTGAACTTTAGGTTATATATATATATATATATATATATATATATATATATATATATATATACACGTGTGTTTGTGGTGGGGATATTCACGCGTTTTTGGGGTGGGGTTTTCTCCGGCTCTGCTGAAATCAATTCAAAATTCACATTTTCTTGCAATTCCTATTGCTGCTGTTAGTTTTTTGCTGACTCGTTAGTTTTTGGCTTGGCTGTTTCGCAGTACTAGAATGTCAAATAATATCCGTATGCTAAGTTTTAAATAATAGATCCTGGTATTTTTTTAGAAGAAAATTGATTTTTCTGAAAAAAATTACTTGGAGGTTCTTATTTATAATCAATATATATATATATATATATATATATATATATATATATATATATATATATATATATATATTCTTCATAATCTTTACATGGCACCTTACCGTGCCGAATATGTATAAAGCATTGAGGGAATTTATTCAGTTGTTGGTTTAAATTGTTGCTCTATCGATGTATTACTCGAATAAGATAAGGAGATAAGTTTGTCATTGCAACTTGTATATTATACAACTTCAGGCAACTGCTGCACCCAATAAGGACGTTGGTAGTGGGTTTGTCCAATAGTTTCACAGGAATCTATGAGGATCAATAATGCAACCACCTATGTAGCATTTGGAGAAATCAGAATTCTGATTTACGAACAGGCTTATCGAATCAGTTTGCTGTCATTAAAGAGCTGCTCACTTATCTGCTAAGACTGTTACACCCTTATGTACCACATAGCGTCAACTCAGGAAAATCAGGGAGTGTATGTAGAGGAAGGTATGATATTGTAAGTGTTACCACAATGCAAGATGTGTTGTACGCAGGGATTTTCAATAGGGGAAGTTCTATGGCCAGTAAAAATATCTGAAAAAGTAAAATTTATATATATATATATATATATATATATATATATATATATATGTGTGTGTGTGTGTGTGTGTGTGTGTGTGTGCGTGTGTGTGTGTGTGTTTATATATATATATATATATATATATATATGAATGTATGTATGTATGCTGTTGTTTACGGGGGTTGTTTTTCTAAACAGTCATCCCCGGAAAAAGTTTTTATGGAAAAAAGACTTTTTAATCAAATTTGTTATCTCTATCATTAAAACAGTGGATATGTTATACGAAAAGCGATGTAAAATCTGGTGTTTACGAAGCATATTCATTGGTCTAATGAAGAGTGTCGTCTGATGCTACCTTCTTTATTAGATCAATGGATATGCTACACCAGCGAAAAGTACATAATATATATATGTATATATATATATATATAGAGAGAGAGAGAGTTAGAGATTAAAAAAAAATTTACATTTGCACATTTTTCAAGGAAGTCAATAGTGCTGGGTTCTTTCAGGACCCAGAAGATAGTCAACATGTCCTTCTTTACAGACCGCTGACCGCAGAGCTGAAAACTTTTTCGTTACCAAAGATTCAATGTACGACTATTCGGTAGACTGTCTACCGGGTGGGCGAGCTGCATTATTGACACCTTTGTATAGCACTGGACTCCATGGTCCAATTTCAGCTCTAATCTGGCATCCGGGCCTGGACTCATAGTTGGGTTCATATTCAGCTAGGCTCATTGGCTCACATTGTACCAAGTGAGCCGATGACCTGTTTAGGCAAACAGGTGTTTTTGACTAAGGTTCATGATGGCAAGCATGATGGCTGTTTTAAACATTTCCGACAAAAAATGCTTTTCCGAACGCAAAAAACTAAGTTCACATTGCTTGCACTTCTCAACCACCAAAATCCTGATGACAGATCTCTGTTCAAGCCTGGAGTATTCCTTTTGATTTGCTGACATTTTGAATAGACTTATGAGTAATATTTTTCGTGATTTGTATAATTTTTGCAATAAAACCATAAATTCAAAACCTGCTTCAATAAAGACGGACGCAAACCCAGAGTCCAGTTTGGAATTATATGTACATAGGAAATCGGTTTGGTTTGGTTTGATTTGGTTTGGTTTCTTTGTTTAATGGCATATCAAGATCAAGCTTTGTAGATTATTTAATGCCAAAACCATTCTCCTAGAAGAACAGTAGTGGTACTATTTAACCCATATCTGGGAGGATGAGGTGGTTCATATCTTTCCCAAGGGTATTTGCCCGAAAGTGAACGTAATAGGATAGGAAATCGTTCCATTAATTTAGAACCACTTCACTCGTAAGAGAAAGTAATTTCTCAACAGAGCAGATAAATAACTTGAATAATGTATTATAAACACGTGTATCAAACACGCACATGCACACATGTGTATAGATATTTACACACGTATTGCTATCTGACTACCTTGCTAGCTGGATAGATAGATAGATAGATAGATAGATAGATAGATATCAGCATGTTTGTACATACATACATACATACATACTTACATACAGAGGGTGATAGATAGATAGATAGATAGATAGATAGATATCAGCATGTTTATACATACATACATGCATACATACAGAGGGTGATAGACAGATAGATAGATAGATAGATATCAGCATGTTTATACATACATACCTACATACAGAGGGTGATAGATAGATAGATAGATAGATAGATAGATAGATAGATATGCGTGTGCGAATTTACGTTTTATGAGAGACTCAATGGTAGTAGAAAGAAAGAAAGAGTTTTAAAAATTACTCTTACGAATTGTATCTAAAATGAGTATCAATTTTTTGACAAATATAAATGTTGCCCGAAAAAAAGTTTGTTTCAGAGGATTCCTCACTGAATGATAAACCAAAACCCGTAATGCCTTGGCAAGAATCGACGACAGAAATAATAAAGAAAAAACCGAAATCGATGGCAAGAAATGACCTTGAATCAATAACTATGCAATAAACCATGGACAGGGGATTTGAATAGCACTAATAAGTTATTGAATATTGGCAAATTCTTTTGAGTGAATCATTTATTCAATTCAAAAGAATGTGAAATAAATATAACATCTATAATATTCTAATTTCACGTAAATTAACGACGTGTTCCGATGTTGGTACGATTTTACGTTTATAGAATATAAATATATAAATAATATAGAATATAAATATATAAATAATATAGAATATAAATATATATATATATTATAAATATATAAATTAACGACGTGTTCCGATGTTGGTACGATTTTACGTTTATAGAATTCGGATATTAAAGAGCAGCTTCAATATCTTATGATAAAAAATGTCAGGTTTATAAATCAGCTCATCAGCTAATACTACCCAGAATTCAATTTTGATCCCTGACTCGATCAGTATAATATCTCTTCACTCAGCCTTACAAGTTAATTGTTCAAGCATGGTAGTGTAATATCTTACCTAACTCCAAATCAGGCGTTCAAGTCAGAGTAAAGTGGTCAACCAGTGGTAAACGCTTGGGCTTTTGCTTTGTCGTATATATTGACTCATGGATTTTTACAGATTTTTTTCTCTCTTAAAAGCTCGACTCATATGCCTCGATTATTTTCCTTTTCATAAGAAATAATTGGTTCTACTTTCTTGAATTTCTCAACCATCTTTACGACAAAAAAACATAACTTTAGCTAGTATGTGTATAAGCGAATGAAGCAACGTTTACTGTGCTGATAATTCAACTGTCTTCTCACCAAGCTAGAATGTGGCACAATGCCATTTCATATTTGGGAGCTACGCATAAATTGTGACAAGTGCGAGCAGACTAAAAAACGCTTTACCTCGTTCGCATTCCCCATATTGGGGCGCCTCAGACGGCATGCCATGACCTCAACCAAGCAGGTATTGCCTGAGGGGAACAGCCCCGGGGACCAAGTAGTTAGCACTAAAACACCCACCCAGGGCGAACCTCTGGTAGACCCAGGAAAACCAGGGATTAGTTCGTTTCATATGTTATTATCTCATTTTTCTTACTTTTGTCAGCATTTTTCTGCTTTCGTAAATTATAACAACTCATTAATTTTTACATCCATATAACTGTTCAAATGAAAATAGAAAATTATCAGTAGTATTATTTTCTTTAACATATGTCATATTATAAAATCTTCATTTTATATATTGATCCTTGAAACTGTTCTGAGACATGTAATCATATTTCATATAACATTACACACACACATATATATATATATATATATATATATACAAGTAGGTTTGGTTGACGACAATAGAACACTCTTTTTTATGACCTTATAGCGTTCTTTTTTCTCCAGCTTTCCAACTAGTTTCTTTGCATCGGGAAAGAGAAGTTCAACTCCCAAGCGCTTTCTATCTTATCGATTAATTGTTTTCGGCGGGGATTCTTTGTAGATATTGTTTGTTTTTGTTTAGTTTGTGTGTAGTATTTATTTTGTTGGGAGGTTTTATCATTGGTGAGGTTGCTTTAGATGTTTAATATGTTAGTGTCCATGTTGAATGCCATTTTATTTATGTTTGGTTTTATATTTTAAAACTGATTGCCACAAGGATTTGTAGGCCTTGTTTGTTGCTATATTTACATATGATTCTGGTGTTATTGGTGAGGATTTTTCGTATTTCAGCAGAGGATAGTAGCTATACGGCCAATGTAGGTATTTGTGGTTTGTATGACACTCTCAAAATGGACATGTAAATCTATAAACTACATTTTTTTGTTTAGATAGGATTTACGGGGAGTTTGCCTTTTAAATTATTCAGGAAAAAGAGTGACATACGAGGATCATTAAATAAGTTTCCAGACTTTTTTCGTATGGGCACTTTTATTGAGCGTACACACATTAAACTCTAGTCCCCTTCGAAGTAATCTCCTCCGGCTACAATGCACTAGTTGTACCGTTCCAACAACTTTTGGAAGGCCCCATGGAAGTCCTCTTGTGTGAGCGTGTCAATGAACTTCTTACACAGCCTCTTTCATCTCCTCAATTGTCTCATAACGACCGCCTCTGAGCTTAGGGAATAACCAAAATTCACGGGGTGTAAGGTCTAGACTATAGGGAGGGTGAGGAACTGTCTTGATTCTCATCTTGGTCAAATAGTCTGTGAGAAGGACGGAGTTGTGGACTGGTGCATTGTCCTGGTGGAAATGCCACTGACCCGATTTGAAGAGTGCTGGCCTTTTCCGACAGAATCTCTTCCTGAACTGCCTTCCTTGAATCTCTTATCCCACTCAAAAACAGATGCTCGATTCATGCAAGATGCTCCAAAAGCAGTCTGAAGCATTCCATACGTTTCTGTGGCATTTTTCTCTAGTTTAAAACAGAATTTTATTGCAAATCGTCCTTCTAATGTATCCTCACGTCGAGATTGCATTTTGAAATTCACCAGCTGTGACAATCAGGCTTTAGTAGGGTGTATTCCAATTGCTGCTGTATCTGTTCATTTGAACCTGAAATCATAAAAATTGGTCAGTCATCTCATAAGATGTATAGCAATAACATATTGAATTTTCAAGAGTCTATGACAATTGTAAATGCCTGTGCAAAAAAAGTTTGGAAACGTATAATATGACATGCGTTTCTTTCATTATTACAGGGTTGAGATTTGTTGCAAGTGTGTCCATAAAAAAGAGGTTTTGACGATGGAATATGTTTAGCATGAGTAGTCAGACTGGCTTACTGTTACGCAGCCCCTCAAGGCAAAATGGCTCTATATACTATGTGTTGTGAAACGTCCTTTCCCTTATCTTGATAAAATCTATCTGTAATTTGTTCTGCAGAGGGACCTTCTCTTGTCTCATAATTGTGCGAAAATCTTTTGTCAATACTTGCATGGATGAGTCTGGACCGACCAATGTTTCGTCGGTTGCCTGTTTCCTGTTTGGGTCATTGCTGATATGTACATATCTTGCCGTTTCGGAAATGCTGTCACAAGTCTTTTAGCCGAAACAGCTTGCTCCTTATCAACGTTAATCAAACTTTTTTTATTGCCAAAAACTCCACCATTCAACACATTAAAATAGATAGATAGTAACTGTTGTTCTTGGCACATGACACTAATCATGTTTGGTTCATATATATATATATATATATGTGTGTGTGTGTGTGTGTGTGTGTGTGTTTACGTATTGTTTTAGCTAAAACAAATAATTAGATACATAAACACATATATACGCACATACACTTAAACTCACGCACATATATTGTGTGGACATATAAAATGATATTGCATCGTGACTGTTAAATTCATATGTCAAAAAGTATGTGTATGTGTGTGAGTGCGCACGTTGTTTTGTTTTCTTGTATGATTGTACACACAAATGGATTTATATATATATATATATATATATAGGGGGGTGCGCATATTTACATAAGAAACGACACCTCATATATATATATATATATATATATATATATATACAAATATATGTAGTATGGACACAAAAATCAATACTATATAGTGACTGTTAATTTCGGGCATTCTGGGAAATAATAGTCACTATACCGTGCCGATTTCTGAGTCCACCCATATTTACATACAATATTTTCCAACCCACCCTCATAAATAACAAAACCTCATGCACAATAAATAAAAAGGGATAAGCTATTTATTAGGGCATCACAGTTTTCACATCATTTTTCAGAACGCTCTCTTTTGAGATCGCCATTATTCTCAGTCAAAATATCTTGGTTCATAAGTATATATATATATATACATGTGTATATATATATATATATATATATATATATATATATGTGTGTGTGTGTGTGTATGTGTGTGTGTGTGTATAAACAAAACAAATGTGATACATAAGCGTTTAAATTTCCTTCGCTGACGCTAGTTTCCTTGTGGCTGAGTGGTAGAATCTTACATTGTCATTTTAGTCAGCCGGTTTTCGATCCCATCTTCGGGAATCTGGCGTGTCTACCTACACTGAAGAGTTGTGATACAACAAAACAATCTGTCATGTAGATAACAATATATATATATATTTCTATGTGGGTATGTATGTGTGTTAATAGTGCTAATTGATTTTTATTGCCTAAATAGGATTAAAAAAATTTAAATAAATACTCAATGTCCTTGAGGGCAGGGCCGATTTAAATCTTGAAAATTAAAAAAGAGGTGCCACAATTTTATATATCTCGCTTAACTTCAAGTTTCACGTGTGTTTCGCCAGCATCATCTTCACATGGGTCGCGATACATTGTTGTACTGGCAGGTGGAAACACATGAACAAATAATGATGTAATAATTGGTTTTCTCCCCCTATATGTCACTCATATATATATATATATAGAGAGAGAGAAAGAGATAGAGAGAGAGAGAGAGAGAAAGAGAGAGAGAGAGAGCAGAAAGAATTGTACATGACTGAATAAAACTACGATCTACAAATTAATAAACTTCTATTTCTTTAAATTGAGTGAAAATTTGTTGAAAAACAGAATTTCCAAAATATTTCCTTGTAAGCTAAGTCAGAGCGTAAATAATTCAAAATAGAAAGTAAAGATTTATACATGAAATATAGTTATTATTGTTAGCCTAAATCTAAAAGGACATATTTAGAGTGCGTAAAAATCTTCTTTTAAGTATGTCACTAAGTGAGGGAGAAAATATATCTATGCGTTAAAAGTAAATGCAGCTGCTTCTGAAAATTTTTTCGGTGAACGAAGACCGTAAACAATATGTAAACAATAACATATTCGTTCAATTTAATCAAAGAAATCGATTTTGAGATTAAATCAATTCTTGATAGGAAAGAATACGGATTTTCACTCTGAAGGAATAGACCGAAAGGTTAAGTAGATATAGAACAATTCCATACCCACAAAAGATATATTTATTTCTTCAGGA
>OY757920.1:46455481-46467981 GCA_963585895.1 Sepioteuthis lessoniana | reverse complement strand
GAATTTTGGGCCAGTTTTATTGTTGAAATATATGAATAATGCTTTCTGTATTCTTGTGCACAGAGCAATTTACTTTACTGATTCACAACGGTTGTAGCGTTAAATTTTAATCATAATCACACACACACATACACACACATTTATATATGTTTGTAAATCTTTTGTTAGTTCAATGAGAGAAAAGTAAATATCTTTAAATGAATGTCCCAAAATTAATTTAAATGTAGTACTTTAGGTTTTTATTTCATATGAGTAAGCTTCACACGTGTTTCAGACTTCGTGATTCTCTTCAGTAAACTAATAATATGCTTATTTCGATATGGAACCCTGACTAATGGGAATGAATGAGTATATTATATTTCCCAAAGCTCCTTGAGTGGAGCCCCAACATCAGATGAAATTTGCTGTCATATCAGGACACTCATTAGAGAAGAAAGATCTTACTCCACTGCAGAGATGCAATCGGTGTATTTTACAGCCCCCACTGACTGGGCTGAGAATGGATTCTTTAAGTTTGATAAAGTAACATATCTAGCAACAGAGAAACAGTGAATTTAAAGCAGCTATACTTTACTTATGAATTTACCCTGTGTCATATCCTGCCGGTGCATGATTTGGTTTGGTTTGTTTTGTTTTTGTTTTTGGCATATCAACCATTGTAGATTATTTAATGCCGAATCCATTTTCATACATATAAACAGTTCTATTTCAAACATTTCAGTTTAACATAAGAACACAGTTTAAATGTCAAAAACCGTTCTATTTAAAAAAAAAAGATCATTTTAGCCAAATTACGCAGTTTGAATGTCAGACGGTACTATTTGACTAATTGATAGAACCCTATCAGGCGCTACCACTCCGATCCAGAGTGGACCTGGGAGAGATGTCAATGCAGGGGTACTCTGCAATCCCCACATCTCAAGCATTACTGGAGCTTCACAATCAGATTGTTTAGTATCATATCCAGGATACTCGTTTGGAGAATCTTACACCTCTGCAGAAATGCAGCCGGTGTATTCTGCAGCCCAAACCGACTGGATCACTCGTTGGGGAAGTCTTACTCCTCTGCAAACATACAGTCAGTGTATTCTGCAGCCCCAGCCGACTAAGCCAGCCAGTGGATGATGGGTTGGCAAAATATATACAAAATATCATGATTATTTCATCATCAGTTATCTTTTATATCCAAAATACCTAGTTGCTCAAACGTGGGTAAATACACAGATATTAAATTTTTTGAAAATTTTATTTTAACATCATAACATACGCTCGATATTCAAAATACAGTAAATATTTCTTACTAAGACGCACAATTTTTCGAGATTTTACAGCTCAAATATTTGGATGTGTATTATATACTATGATGACATAATTTACGCTTTCTGAACACATGCGTCACATAGTGAAGATGAGATTACCGAAAGTAAGTTAAATCTATACGTCAAAATAATGTGTTATATGCTGTTACAGAGAAATATTCATTGGAATGTGTGTTTGCTTATAATTTTGCCTCTTCTAATATAAGCTAATTTTCGCCGCAGACTTGTTGCATTTTTGTGTGAATGTGCCTGAACTGAATAAATTCTAATTTTTAGCCAGGATAAAGCGATAAAAAGTTGAACTAATACTAAATTTATGTTAGATTTAGCGGTACAAATTCTAAAACGTCAGTGCGTATTATACATAAGATTTTATTTCTAGAATCTTGTAGTCCAAAGTTAAGGGTGCGTGTTAAATACAAATAAATACGGTAATTGCTTATCCTTCTTTGTCAGCTTTTGACATTAAATTTTGGAAGGGCACTAGCACAAAGTGAGACGCAAATAGGCCTGCCTCGTTCGGAATCTGATTCAATTGCCCGGTTTTGCACTGGGAAAAATCTAGTCTGGAAATGTATAAATTGGTATCTTTTAAGAAATGATTCAATAAACAGCCCAATAATAAAATACGAGAAAACAAAACAAAACAAAACAAAATAAGAACATTCAAGAAAATCTTTGAAATAAATTTACTATATATGTTTATATAATGCAGTTAACCTTGCTTCTAGAGTTAAAACTAATATAGAAAACAGGCAATTTTTGTAATATAATAATCTTTCATCACAGGAATATATACAGTATGGCCCCGTCAGCTGGGACTGCATAATACACTAACTGTATCTCAGTAGAGGGGTAAGAAGTCCCCGAATGAGTGTCATGGATATGACACAAAACAACCTGATGGTGAAGCTCCAGTAATGCTAGAGCTTTAGGGAATAGGGAGTACCCCTTCGCTCCCAGGTTCACTCTGGTTCGGAGTGGTAGCACCTGATAAGGTCCTATTTATGGGTCAAATAGAAATGTTTGACATTTAATCAGTGTACTTATGCTAATCTAAATTGCTTGAAATAGAACTGTCATTACATTTAACTGGGTGCAAACAAAATCTGTGTACTTATGCTAAACTGAATTGTTAGAAATAGAACTGTTTGATCATTTAACTGTGTATAAAAAATGGCTGATGTATAATTGAATTTTTATTGATACTTAGCAATCCTTGAAAACATTAAGCTGTGTGCAAACGAATGATTAATTGTAAATAGAATTATTCATATTAGATAGAAATATGTGAAATCATTTAACTGTTTATTGGAACAAACTTTTAAGATTTTTATGTTACCGAATATGTTCGTGTAATGAAAGATTTGAGGGCGATTTTTCTCCTCATAAGCAAGTGAACGTTTATTTACTGAGATATATTTTTGAAACCTCGAAGGTGACTTTGTTTCCAAGTATAACCTTATAGTCCAAAGTGTCCCAGAATAGCCTATAACTAAACAAAGGCTATTAAGATAATCAAGTTTTTACAAAGCATTTTTCTATCTATAAACATTATGAATAGTAGACAAAGTTATGTAAAAGAAATATTACTTTAACTAAAAGCTTTGGTTTAGGAAAGTAAACATGATAGGCTACTTAAAAGTCTAGACGACATTGCTTATTTACGGTATGAAATTATTTCATAACGGCCTATAGCCATAATTATTTGAGCGTTCACCCATGGTCCAGGAGGTGGGGGTTCAATCCCAAAACAAGTCATCCCAAAGACGTAAAAAAAATGGGACTAGATGCCTATTTGCTTAACACTGAGTATTATTTGGTATGGATCAAGAGTAAGAAGAGCAATCCAGAGAAAGGGGTATCTCCCTCCCTTACACCTCGGTGTTGTAGCTTTTGAAAGGTGAACCTTCGGGTCACCCTCAACTATCGTCGGCCAACTTTAAATGTCTCACAGTCATTTTGAAAGCATAAATAATTGTTTACAGTTTTTTCTTTTCTTTCCGTCATTGGATGTCGAAAAAATACTTGTAATGGTTTAGAAAGTCAAAAGTTAGAGAGCGTTCTTTACGCGCAATATATAATGAAAAAAAAAGATTTCTTTTTGAGGTTAAAAACTAGGAGTTTTTCATCGTACGAAGTTGTTCATAACTCGAGTATATGGGCTGACTTAATTTTGAAAGTCATATCCAACATGGAACTACATTGGAAATCTTGCCCGTGCAAAGTTAAAAAGAACTGGAATGAGATCAAACTAAGATATAAAATGAAGACAAATTATAGAATAAAAATTATGAATAATGAAATGATAAATAATCGGAACTTTTTCGAGGACAATTGTTGCAGCATTATTGGCGAATAGTACCGGGCATGAATAGATAAGATATCAAAAGAGCCCGTAACCAAGAGAGAGATGAGTAATCAGACTTCAACATCTCTTCGTCTGTGATAGCTATAACATGATATCACACAAACACACACACACACACACACACACATATATATATATATATATATATATATATATATATATATATATATATTGTCATCCACAGAGATATCTGTTTCGTTCTATCAGAACTCTCCAATGTGGCTAGACAGGCTAGATTCCCGAAGCTGGGATCGCCAATCCAAGATTCTACCACTCAACCACTAGGGAACCAGCGCAAACGAAGGAAATTTAAACGGTTAAGTATCACAAAGGTTTTTGTTTACATATATCCGCTTAACGGCTACTGAGAGCTCGATTAATATGAAGAGCCCTGTATTACAATAATGGTAATACATTTACTTCCCTCGCTAGAGAGCTCAACCCTACTTATATATATATATATATATATATATATATATATATATATATATATATAAAACACTTGATTTAGCTCTCTGGACTGAGTTTACCAGGAAGCAAAGTGGGTTAGAAGATGTCACTCACGTGAAGTGTTCTGTGAATCCCAAGAAAACAGGAATTCTTTATTTTATTTTATTCCTTTTTTTTTTTCAGTTTTATTTATTTATATATTTATTTATTTAGAAATAATCTAAAAAATGTTGTTACATAAATTTAAGATATCACTAAGCCGTTGTTACGGAAATTTTGTTTAAATATCTCGTTCGTTTAAAATATGGTAACACCGTTCATGACAAATATCTTGAAAAATCCGAATTAAAGCAAGTGGATTTTTCTCATTGTCATAGTTGCTTTTGTGATTGCTAAATATCTCCTTTGTATTATCATCGTCATCGTCGTCGTCATATCTAAAAAGAAAAAGAAAACAAAAAAAACAAGGTGTTTGGTTCATTAACAAAGTTAGGTGAGTAATTACTTGTGATTTGAATTCGAGTTTTTAGACCCGACTAAATTTAGAGACACTTGTCTAGAGATCGTGCTGTTCACAATGCTTTTGCTGTTCGCAAGTGGTCGAGGAGCAATCTCATTGAGTTACAAGTGTCCACATCTCTATTCAATTCCTTTCATTGACATTATATTTTCGTCATCAAACTTCTATAGCTACCATCATCATTATCATCATCATCATCACCAGGGCATTAGTCTCGCTTTTATTCTTGCTAATGCTGTCGCCATTTTTACCACTTGGTCGTCAACCATTTTAAGTTTCCTTAAATCAATGAATGAAAAAATTGCAGTCTGAAGAATTTGAAAAGTATTTGGTATGTGAAAAAGTTTTCGTTGATTTTATTAAAAAAAAAAGCAACAGCAAAAACAATTTTTTTACTATGTATTCAGTTACTCGTTTTTATTTTATTTTCTTTGAGAGCTTTTATACCGACCTAATACAAGTCTCGATAAAATGATCATCCAGAGATAGAATTACTACCAGGCAAGCGGTAGTAGCTTGACTGATGTATTGGTTTATTTTCAGGTCATGTCAATCCATTTAGGGTTTTTTGTTTGCTTTTTGTTTGAGTTTTATGGCATATCAACCATTGTAGGTTATTTAATGCCAAATCCATTTTATACTAGTTGACAGTTATTTTTCAAACAATTCAGTTTAGCTTAAGTACAGTTTAATCGTCAAAAGCATTTCTATTTCAAGCTATTCAGTTTAGTGAAACTGTTCTATTTCAAACAATTCAATTTAGCGTAAGTATAGTTTCGATGTCAAAAGCAGTTCTATTTCAAGCAATTCACTATCCTATCAGGTTCTACCATTTCGGGTCAGAGTGGACCTGGGAGCGATGCCAATGATGAGGTACTCCGCGTTCCCCAAAGCTCCAGCATTACTAGAACCTCACCATTAGATTGTTTAGAATCATATCCAGGACACTCGTTGACGGGGGGTGGGTCTTACCTCTCTGCAGAGGTGCAGTCGGTGTATTCTACAGCCCAAGGTGACTGGGCAAACGTCTAGGGTTATTTCACGTATTGAGATAAAGGAATTGTATACAGTGTACATTCTTATCAACATTTTTTCAGACAGAATGATATTATTAGTCAAACAATACAAACATGTATTCGATCCATAGAACGAAACATAACAGATTGATGCACTGATTGATTTTAATAACAGGAGGTATTTTATGCCGAGAAGTTTAAGAATCGCATATATTTTGCAGTTGTATTTACATCTTGTGTAGTTTCTTTAGAATATTTTGGTACACAGTTTGATAACTCTTAAGGTACCTACCAACATAGTAATGGACTATTCCTCCTCAATATAGACCGACTCTACTTGACGCTCGAGGGGGCAGTTTCCAAGCAGAGTGGAGAGTGTGCTCTACTCTGGGAGGCACTAGACTGGGTCACACTTCGGTTGGCCGTGCTTTGTCGGTGCGCGAATCTGATCGGGTGTGTCCTGGTTCTAGTGGCAGTCGGTCGAGGTGCGCCTTGACTGACATCCTCAAGCCTCAGGGGTCCGTCCACTCAGGCTCCTTCGAGGGGAATGCCGTTTGGGCCCGACGCATTTTGGGGAATGCCGGGCGTATCTGGGCTATGGCCCTGCGCACGGACCCACCTAAAAATAGTCCTTGTGCCATAGTCGTCCGGTTGGTGGGACGGAAGACAAATAACGACAACCTCCAAGCAGGGTGGAGCACTACTCTCTGAGAGGCGCTGGATTGGGTTGCGTTTTGTCGGTGCACGGATCTGGCCGGGTGTGTTCTGGCTCAGCTGGCAGTCGGTCATTATACGCTATCATCGGCATCCTCGAGCCTCAGGGGACCGTCCTCCCAGGCTCTAATCCTCCTATTCTATTTCAAGCATTTCAATTTATCATAATTCATCCGTTTGCACTCAGTTTAGATGTCAAAAAGTTCTCTTTGACGCATAGATAGACCCTATCAGGTGCTACCACTCCGAGCCAGAGTGGACCGGGAGGGGATGGCAGTGAAGGGGTACTCTGCATTCCCCAAAGGTCAGCATTACTGGAGCCTCACCATTAGATTGTTTAGCGTCATATCAAGGACAATCATTGGGAGATCTTGCCATTCTGCAGCGACGCAGTCGGTCTATTCTACAGGCCCAGCTGACTGGGCTAGAGGAAGGCGTACTCCACAGTCCCAAGAGTTTCAAAATCGGAGTATCACCTCCACATTCAATTTAATCTCATGCACAAGACACCCTAGCTGATAATACGCTCAAATTGGTAAATATATCCACATTACAAAAATATCAATGTGTTCTATGCTCTCCATCTGGTCTGGGTGTCATTAGTTTTATTCCGGGCAGACAGTGAGACACAAATCAACCTTAGTTATATTTACTTTCTAATCTTAAGTTATATGGCACGAGACTGGGTATATGGAGCAACCTGTGAGAATCGAAGCACTAACGATTGTTTAGCTCGTCAAGCTTTGCTCTGTTGCCCTATTGGCGGGGCTAGGAATACGCTTACTAAATCATTTACCCCTCCGCTCGAGTAGGATATGACAAGGTCAAATTTTTTAAGCGGAGTTTAACAGGTTTGAATTCAGAGTTTTCCTTCTCCTAGACTAGTTGCCTCACCAAAGCTGAAGGACCCAGTCTGCCCTACTATTTACCCATAGCTGGAGGGAGAATAATTGGATTCATACCTTTCCCAAGGGTAATAGTGCTATGTGAAATGCAATCAGTCTTGTCCAGGATTTGAACTCGTGTCGCCGAGTCTATTTCCTGCGACGATAACCATTACCCCATGGGCACCTCCAAAATCATTTACCGAGTGGTAAGACGCCTGCCAAAAAAAGGGGCCTGATGGTGAGGTTCAAGTTCTGATGTATGTGGTGTACGTATAAGGGTACCGTCAATGGGTCAAAGAGGTCTGTTTAAAAATCATTCGTATTCTACGGGACCGTATGAAAAAAAGGTGTTAAGTCACAACTCCACAAGAAATGTAAATATGAACGTACAATGAACACAATTTCGTTACCATTACGCTTAACAAACCCAAGACAAATTGACACGCCGTTATAATCAATCAATCAATCATAAATATGGCAAAACGTGAGGCTGGGCTGTTACACGATTTTAGTTTCCATTGTAATCAATATCGCCATATTAGCTTACTCCAAGTTTACAGCAAATATCCCTGACCAGCGCTGTTGGAGTCGCAGATATGTTTTCATTGAAAAACATGTGATAAAATCTAAAAATAAAAAATAAAGACTTGTTAAAATATGAAGCATCTTTATCGGTAATGATAAAAGATTTCAGCATCAAAAATGTTATCTTTAATGCTTCCACTTATGATGTGACTGCTGGAATCTACGGCATGAATATCGGTCAAAGCTGAGTTACTTACAAACATGTAAAAAGCGCTATGTTTATGTGCGTAGCAACAGAAAATCAATATATATATATATATATATATATATATATATATATATATATATATATATCATGATTATTGTGGTAATCATTATTATTATTCTATTCCTTGTAAGTTTTTAACGCCACCGTTGGCTGATTGATTTTCACGGGGTCTGGGTTACTGTAAGTCTCCTCAGGTCTCCAAGACTCTTCTCAGAATTCCAGCCGATCTTAACAATGCTGAGATCTGGATGGTTTCGATTCTTCCTCTGACTTCTAATTTTTCCATTCTCTTTTTCAAGCCTTTGTTGATCGTTCCAAGAGCACCCGCTACAATTCATATCACTGTCAACCTCATGTTCCACGGTTTTTCCCTCTCTGACTAAGTCAAATTGTTTGTCTATTATTTCGCTTTCTTTTATTTTCACTTTATGCTCTGCCAGGACGTTAAAACCCATTATATGATAAGTTCTCTTTTTCTTCTTAGTTAACAAACGGTCTGGTCTTCTGGTTGAGGGTAAGATGTCGTTTGTATCTCCAAATCTCAGAGAATTTGATGCGTCTCATTCGCTTGGACGGATTCTGCATTGTGCTAACATCATTTGGTGGCGTGATCAAATTTTAATCTCTTGCACAGTTCCCAATGGAAAACCTTTTCCTACTAGTCTTTTACTTCTTTTATACCAGTCTGCTGTAATTAATATCATATGATTAATTGTTTTTTTCTCTGTATCAACATAAATTACACTTCCTACTCTTTTGCATATTATGAATTTTCGTTTTGATATTATTAATTATTACATTACTGTTTTGTGCTGCCATTATAAGAAACTTGCAAATTTGTCATACTAGTTTTAACAGCTGGTTTTTCACCTGATAGTGATTGGAAGATAATGACTTAATATAAGAATATACTCGAGTGTAAAGGAATTCACTCGGGAAAGTTGAAGTATAAGTCCATTTGAGAGAATTAACGAATACTTGAGAATTCGTAAAGGGGATCTCTTGGGGGTTTAATATTTCACTTGTGAAAAACTATATAACGTTTTATGGTAGAAATTTTTCTAGTCTTACTTTAGATTGACAAAAACTAGAATTATGGTGCATCTATTTAGAATCGAACACGCTAGCATAATTTGTTGACCATATGGAGTTCCTCTTGGATATACAAGAAATTTAAGTGATTAATATTATTAGATTTCAAGATGGCAGACTTTAACAAAAGAAAGAAGCAGAAGGTACTCCGCAAAAACAATTACTGACACCGACTACACCGATGATGTAGCACTTCTAGCAAATGCACCCGCTCAAGCCGAAACCCAGCTACATAGCCTGGAACGAGCCGCTGCAGGCATCGGCCTCCATGTCAATGCAGACAAGACGGAACATATGTGCTTTAATCAAACAGGCGACATCGCCATACTAAATGGTAGAGCTCTGAAACTAGTTGACAAGTTCATCTACTTAGGAAGCAGTGTCTCATCAATCGAGACATACATCGATAAGCGACTAGCAAAGGCATGGACAGCTATCGATTGGCTAACGGTCATATGGAAATCAAACCTGACCAATAAAATTAAGCGCAGTTTCTTCCAAGCAGCGGTTGTGTCGATACTGTTATATGGATGCACCTATTGGAAGCTAACTAAATGTATGGAGAAAAAGCTTGATAGCAACTATACAAGAATACTGCGAGCAATATTAAATAAGTCCTGGAGACAGCATCCTACAAAGCAGCAGCTGTACGGCCACCTACAACCCATCACGAAACTCTATCAGAATTAGACGAAGCAGACATGCGGGACACTGCAGGAGAAGTAGGGGCGAGCTCATAAGTGATGTATTCCTGTGGACCCCTTCACATGGACGAGCAAAAGCAGGACGTGCAGTTAGAACCTACATACAGCAGCTCTGTGCTGATACGGGATGTAACCTTGAGAACCAGCCGGAAGCAATGGACAATAAAGAGGTGTGATGAGAGAGGGTCAGAAATATCCGTGCTGATGGCGCGACATGAGGATGGTGATGAAAGCAAAGATTTTTGCACTGGTTGCTTTTGCTTTATAAAAACATTAAAATATTAAAGAGAAATACTCTTAAACTAGCATTCAATAATTATTACTCTTGATAATTATACTGGTTGCAGTAAGCCTGAATAAAAACATTGGGCGGCTGGTAAGATTTATAAGAAAATTTTCTCTTAATCGACTGTAAAACGGTTTTCGAAGAAATCGATTCACAACTTCTCAGATTCTGACTATTTGTAATTAAAAATGATACGCACAAAAAAGAAATATACGCAAAAAAAAGTTCGTGGTAAGACTACTGCTTGAGAATTTCTCTAAAGCATTTGATACAATACAGAGGAAAGATACTTCTAGTATACGGTCACTCCAAAGAATCTGTTACCGTCATAATGCTCTACAAAAACACGAAAGCAATGGTTTGCTCATACGATGATGATACAAATGTATTTGATATTGTCGTCTAATTCTAACAAAGAGATACATTAGCAGTATTTATATTAATAATCTGCCCAAATTTCGTTCTGAGAACGTTAACAAATCTAATGAACGAAAACGGTCTCACACTAAAATGGAAAAGTAACCAACGATATTATGCAGAAACTATCATGGATGCAGATATTTTAGCGCTTCATGCAAATACGCCTGCGCAAGCTAAATCTCAGCTACATACCCTGGAACAACTTGCAAGAGACATTATCCTCCACGCAAATCAAGATGAAATAGAGTTCATGGGTTTTAAAGAACATGGTGCCATTTCACATTGAATGACAAGCTTCAGAAATAAAAAGACCAGTTCACATAACTCGGTGGGGATATCTATTCGACTCATACGGAGCTACGTATTGACATATCTTTCATGAAAAAAAGATGTAAGGCAACTTGAAATAAAGATAACGGTTAAATATACTTATTGTTCATACATTTTGGCAAAAATATGCTGCTTTTTGTAAATACATATTGTACTCCTAGACATTAACTGATACACATAGAAAAAAGTAAAAAAATATGTGCCAAAATATTTAGGATAAAAAATTTGGTATACAAACTTTTTCACTTGGCCTTACTACCGTTTTAATGCATATATATATATATATGTGTGTGTGTGTGTGTGTGTGTGTGTGTAAATAATTTTACTGTTAACTGTATGTTTGTTATATATATATATATTCATTATATATATATTCGTTACATATATATATATATATATATATATATATATATATATATATATGAAGACCATTAGCATTAACAATCGTGGGAGATTGAAAATATCTATGTATTGACACTTGGTTAGTTTTGTTTAATACAAAGTAAATAGGAAAATTATTTCATTTCAATCGCGCATATGGAAACAGTCTGTTCGTTTCAAAAATTAACTTGGGAATTTTTATGTTATCATATACTTGGGAATTATAACAACTTACTTAGCAATTTTCGGAGTATTTCACTGTTTAATACACACACATACACACTCGCACACAATCGTGTACACACACAAACACACAAAAACACACATGCGGATATATATATATATATATATATATATATATATATATATATATATATATATATATGAGAATCAATAAATAAGTTTCCAGACTTTTTTCTTACGGGCACTTTTATTGATAGTATACACATTAAACTTTAGTCCCCTTCGAAGTAATCTCCTCCGGCTGCAATGCAAATGTTGTACCGTTCTAAGAACTTCTGGAAGGCCCCATGGAAGTCCTCTTGTGTGAGTGTGTCAATGACCTTCTTACACAGCCTCTTTCATCTCCTCAATTATCTCATAACGACAGCCTCTGAACTTAGGGAATGACCAAAAGTCACAAGGGTCAAAGTCTGGACTATAGGGAGGGTGAGGAACTGTCTTGATTCTCATCTTGGTAAAATAGTATGTGAGAAGGACGGAGTTGTGGACTGGTGCATTGGCCTGCTGGAAATGCCACTGACCCGATTTAAAGAGTGCTGGCCTCTTCCGACGGAATCTCTTCCTGAACTCCCTTAAAACCTCAACATTGTAACCCTAACCCTAACCCGAGCCCTTTGGCCAATCAACTCTGGTGTATTGACTTCCTTACTCCTCCCACACCTCTCATCATCCCTCACAGACTCCCTGACTTCCCTTAATCTCTTATGCCACTCAAAAACTGATGCTCGATTCATGCAAGATGCTCCAAAAGCAGTCTGAAGCATTCCATACGTTTCTGTGGCATTTTTTTCAAGTTTAAAACAGATTTTTATTGCATATCGTTCTTCTAATGTATCCTCACGTCCAGATTGTATTTTTGAAATTCACCAGCTGTGACAATCGGGATTTAGTAGGATGTATTCGTATTCCTGCTGTATCTGTTCATTTGAGCCTGAAATCATAAAAATTGGTCAGTCATCTCATAAGATTCATAC
>OY757920.1:46450481-46452981 GCA_963585895.1 Sepioteuthis lessoniana | reverse complement strand
AACAAGACTCAAATTCTGGATCTTTTGGAATTTTGAAGTGATTCTTCGCTGATATTATCTCTCATGTCAACTCTGAACCGGTGTGGTAATACCTATTAGGGTCATTAGACCTTCTGTTAATGTAAACAGGCACAATATTGTACTTTATATGGTTGAAACGGTTTTTCCTAAGTTAATATATTGATTGATTGTCAGATTTTAATGGCATGTCAATCTGTCTTGCGCTACTTTATTCCTGTAGGTTAGAAAATAATATATGATAACTATATATATATATATATATATATATATATATATATATATACACACAGAGGATTCGATTATAACTACTTTAAGCAGTTTGATCACTATTTGTAGCATATATATATATATATATATATATATATATATATATATATATATATATATATATATATATAAACCCCTTAGAAATTGTCAGTGATATGTATATTTGTGTGAATATGCATATTCATCCCTGAAGATATATATATATATATATATATATATATATATATATATATATACAAGCTACCAATAATGAACATATATTTGTGATGAGTGGATTCATAAATTTATATACTCATTAGAATTTTTCAGTTGATATGCATATTTGTGTGAATATGCATATGCGTCTCTGGAAATATACATACAAACATATATATATATATATATATATATATATATAATAAAAATTTGCAATATATGATATAAAAATTTGCCCTCGCGTTAATTATATATATATATATATATATAATTAACGTGAGAGTAAATTCTTAATTAGAAGACGAGCATCATTTTTTAATGTGCTCAATGCCGTCTAAAAGCAAAAACAAGTGAGATCTTCTCACCCCTACCGTTGCAACTGCTTGACGATTAAGTTCATGTGGCTATCTAGTTGGGAAGAAAGCTACAATCCTCAGATCTTGTAAGATATTTTAATATTTTATAATTTGAATAGTGTGATAATTGCACTCCCTTTTTGACTATAAGGCCATGTAATAATCTTATCTAATATTTACTACAGTGCTCTCTACTTTAAAGAGCAATGTTAATGTCACAATAATCCAATAATAGAATATAAAGAATAATTTCAAGATATGAAATTATACCACTAAACTATCGAGTTTTCACGAAAACGAACTTCAGGTGAGCCTATTAGATACCTATTAAATTCATTTAGATTCTATTGAATGTATAGTGTTCGCAATGTCCGATGCAATGTTTCAATCAAGTGCTTCAATAAAGCGCCATATTATGGAGTAGATATTTAGTTTTAAGACGACATTCTGAAAGTAATTCTGATGCTTTATTTAAAAGATTCCAAACATAAGGAAGATTCTTTATGAAATTTTTCTCCCGAACACAATTTGCATTTTTGTATGCCTCATTGCATGCATACGCTCTCTTTAATGTAAACTATTTAAATTATGGTTCTTTACCATATTTTCTTTCTGCACCCAAATATATTTAGACTCTCTGGTAGTATTGGAGTAGCGTTTATTCTTGAAGAAATTTTCGTGATTATTGCATCTTTCCTTTTAACGTGATATCCTGTCTTTTATTATCTCTTAACGTGGTTTGGTAACGCACATATTATATCAAGCATTTGTTTTCCAATGGGCACTCACACGATGTATGTTAGTACTAAGGATTCATTTCATTATCTTGCCTTTTTCTTCCCCCAAATCTTTATAAATAATTCTCTGATTATGCTTTGGTATTATTCTATGCAGATTTTGCAATTTTGTATACAATTTTTATTAAATATTTTTTGTAGTTTATTTTTTTCCGATAAATATTTATCCAACATTTCTTTTTAATTCACGCTTTAGTTTTTACTGCTTTATTAAACAAGATTGTATTTTCACCTCTTCCGTTTATTTTTATTCGTCTTCTGATTATTAATAATAAGAGTGGTCTCATTCTAACTTCTTCTCTTTAAGGCAATTTCGTATTCTCCCTTCGTCTGTTGAAAGAATTCTGTTTGTAGAGTTCACAGATATCTAAGGCTCACTGACATCGCCATTTATTTAAATATGGTTGGAGAGTGCTTAAACAATGTTTTAATGCAAATTGAAATGCTCTTTTGCTTTCTCAACGAGTCTTCTTTTTCTGAAGTAAATGTTACATCCAAATCATTGACTTGTTTCATGTTTGTTTTTATTTCAGTTATAAATGCTTCCTCTTTTAATTACTTTATTACCTTTATTGATCTTTTTTTATCTTAAATAACCAATAATCCTTCGTCTTTGTACACTTCTGTGGTTTCCTTGTTTACTATCTCGTACATTTTACACAATAAATATATTCCAATTAACTCCATCAAAACTTTCGATTGAAACGTCAAAATTTCTAAGCTGGTTTCTTTTTACCAAGATAAAATCCATGTAGAATAATTGACTTCTACCCGTACATATATATGTGGGAGTGAGAGAGAGAAAGAGAGAGAGAGAGAGGGAGGGAGGGAGAAAGAGAGAGAGAGAAAGAAAGATAGAGAGAG
>OY757920.1:46435481-46445481 GCA_963585895.1 Sepioteuthis lessoniana | reverse complement strand
GTGATGATGATGATGATGAATTGACAAAAAAGTACGCGATTGTTCAAGTAGTTCTATAAATACATACTTACTATTAAAGGAATTACAACAAGTTTTGTAGACTAGAATTTTTGTTTTATTTTGTCTCTTACACGATACTGTATTTCAGACGTCCTCTTTGATGTAATCATCTGTAAATAATTGCCCGGAGGAAAGCATCTTCTTATCGACACTTACAGGTGTGTGTGTGTGTGTGTGTGTGTGTGTGTGTGTGTGTGTGTGTGTGTGATTTAAACTGATTTGTGGCCCGAAGTTGAAATCAGAAGATCAATGCAACAATTGCGTCTATATTAGTAGCGGTGTCTTAATTAATTTAAAGACACAAGATTATTCTGAGACATTAAGTAAAGTAAATATTTTACAGCAACAACAAACAAGCAATAACAACAACAACAAATCTTCAAAGAAACTGAAAATGAAAGTTGTCCTTCTTCTCTGAAAATAGTGAGTACAAGGAAAAGATATATAAAATATATTCAAAAGCATGATATCTGTTATAGTTTGGCTTGGTTATTTTTCTCACTATATAACTGTGTATAGTTAAGATTAATGACTTGAGGTCATATTATCATTTGTTGTCTACGACCATATATTAACTTGTAAAATAAAAAAGCTGATTTAGGCAATAGATAGCCTAACAAATGTTGGCATGCCGTAAAATAAACCAATCAAATATCATATTTACCGAGCTTACCTTAATACCAGAAATATAGATAATACATTAAGAATTAGACCCACTTACATTGGCCTAATGAGTAGGGTGTTCACCAGTGTTCCAGAAAACTGGGATTCAAGTCATACCAAAAATTCAAAAAATGGTACTTGATTCCGCCTTGCTTAACACTCACTAATATAAAATAAAGATCAAGGGTAAAGAGGAGAAATCCAAGGAATGGAGTAGCGCCCTCTCCTACACCTCGGTGTAGTAGCTATTGAAAAGGGGGTCCTTCAGGTCTCCCTCGACTAAGGTCGCCAACATTACTTTTTACTTACTTACAAAGGTCTGCGAGCCTAGTTCATAAGTCATTCAATCACGCTAGGTACCGCAAATGGTTTGGTTACTTTATTTAATGGCATATAAAACTTGGTGGGTAATTTAATGTCAAAGCAATCTTTGCAGAAGAAAAATAGTGGTAATATTTAACCCATTGCAGGAGGTGGATAGAGAGGTTTATACCTTTTAAAGGGTAATAATCCGAAAGTAAAGGTATTCGAGTGACTGAAATTCGAACTCGCTTACTATAACGTCGCAGTCCACTACATCAACCACAACGCCACAAATGTTATATTAAGTAGAGATAAATGTAATACTTACCAACCGGAACGATTTCAATCGGTTTTATCTTGCAATATTATTTTTATTTGTTTAAAAGCATATCTAACCTGTATGGGTTACTTACTGCTGAAATTTAATTTCTAATTGTTTGAATGCAATTAGAATTATATTCTAATGTTATATCAGAGTTTTCTACAAGAAATGCATTTATTTATTTGTCTATAATATTGACTCTGACATTGTCACAGTAGTCTTACAAGGAGATACATTGGCACCGTTTTTAATGATAATCTGCCTAGATTACCAACAACGAATATCAATAGATCAAATGAAAAAAAAAAAACGGCCTCACTTAAAAAAGACAAAAAGCATACGATATCCCACAAAACTATTCCTGATGCAGACTATGCAGATGATGTAGTACGTCTTACAAAATCTTATACCTGCTCAAGCCAAATCTATGCTGCATAGCCAGGAGCAAGCAGCAACAGGCATTGGTCTTATGTGTTTGAAATAAATGGTGCCGTTTCCTCATCAAATAAGAATCCTCTGAAATCAGTACACTAGTTCATATACCTCGGCAACAAAATCTCTTCAACTAAAAGAGGTGTCAACATACACATTGGCAAAGCATGGGCCGCTATCGATTTGGTTATCGGCTAAATGAAAATTTGATCTCTTTGATAGAATAAAATAGGAATTCTTTCAAGCTGAAGCTGTATCAGTACTACTGTATAGCGGAACCACTTGGATTTTAATGATACGTTTGCAAAAAAGCAACACCCTATAAAACAACAGCTCACCTCCCATCCCACAAATCGTACATTTAAGACGAACAAGACAGGCTGGGCACAACTAGCAAAGTGAGGATGAACTTATAAACAACATGGATTTTTACACATGGACAAAACAGTGTTTGTTGAACAGCAAAAACGTACATTCACCTGCTCCGTACGAATACTAGATGTCGTTAAGCAAACTTACCAAGAGCGAAAACTGATAGAGACAGATGGTACTATTTACCAACCCCTCCGCTCGGGCAGGATATGACACAAGGTCAATTTTTAAGCGGAGTTTAACAGGTTTGAATTCAGAGTTTTCCTTCTCCTAGACTAGTTGCCTCACCAAGGCTGAAGAACCTAGTCCGTCCTACTATTTATCCATAGCTGGAGGGAGAATAAGGGGGTTCATACCTTTCCCAAGGGTATTTGCCCGAAAGTGAACGTAATAGCGCGACTGGAGTACGAACTCGCTTACTACGATTCCGCAGTTCATCGCGTTAACCATTACACCACGAGGACACCCCCTAGAGACAGATGGTGAGGTAGAGTCAAGGATACCCTTGCTATCAGCTCGACTTCCTGATGCTGATGCTGACAATAGTTTGTTTGCACACAGTTATATAGTATCAAGCATTCGTATACAATACTAACAATTCATTAAATTATATAGTTTCATGTAAATATTCCTTTTTAGTAATACTTATTTGCTTGCTAACACATAAGAAAAACAAATAGTTTGCAGACAGTGGTATGGTATCAAGTATTTATATCTAAAACTTATACTTTTAAAGACAATTATATGGTTTCAAGTAATTATTTCTATGTGTTAATATTCACTTGTTTGCCAGTTATATGGTTTCCTGAAACTGATAATGATAATTCTTAGAAAATAATAATAGCTTCATGTAATTATTCTTAATACAAATAATTCGTACACAGCATTTTTCTTTAAACTACATTTTTTCTTTGTTCATAATTGTTTGTTTGTACAGAGTTGTATGGTTTCAACTATTCCTATTTAATAGAGTGGTGACTCCCTGTGGTTAAAGAGTTGAATTCTGTCATTGTAGTAAGCGAGTTTGAACCCCAGTCACTCTTCATTTTAATACTTGTACATTTGGAGAAGGTATGAAACCCATATTATCCTAGCCATGGGTTTAATATTATCGGTATTGGTAAAAAAAGATGGTTCGGCCATAAAATAACTTAAAAAGGTTGATATGCTATTTAACAACGAAACCAAACCAAACCTCTCTTAAACAGATAATTTGAACATAGTTGTATATTTTCTGTCTCATATTTCTGTCTCATATTTCTGTCTCATACTAATTGTTTATTTGTTTGGGTTTTATGGCATATCAACCTTTGTAGGTTATTTAATGTCAAATCCATTTTTATACTAATAAACAATACTGTTTCAAACAATTCAGTTTAGCATCAGTACACAGTTTAATTGTAAAAACATTTCTTTTTCAAGCTATTCACTTTAGTCAAACAGTTCTAATTAAAACAATTCAGTTTTGTATTAGTAAAATTTTTGTTTACACACAGATGAATGTCAAAAACAGTTCTATTTCAAACAATTCAGTTTAGCATACAAAAACAGCTCCATTTTAAACAATTCAGTTTAGCCTAAGTACGCAGTTTAGTTCTATTTGAACCATAGATAGAACCCTTATAAGGTGCTACCACTCCAGACAAGAGTGGACCAGGGAGCGATGGCAATGAAGGAGTACTCTGCATTCCCCAAAGCTCCGGTATTACTGCAACCTCGCCATCAGATTGTTTAGAGTTAAATCCAGGACCAGTCGGGGTATTCTTCAGCCCCAGCCGACTGGGCTTATCCCGTACTAATGATTTATACACTATTATATTTTAGATTAATTATACCTATTTAATAATATTTTTGCAAGAAGTATTTCAAGTATTTCTATCAGACAGAAATAATTTGCAAGCAATTATATTTTTCCAATAACTTTTGATAATAATAATCCTTAATAAAAAAAAAAAAAAAGAGCTTCAAATAACTATAAATTTCCTTACAGGTATATAATATAAAATATTTCTAATACTAATTATTTTCAAACAGAACAAAATTTTCCTTAATTTCATTTTTATTTTCGGTAAATACCCTTTTTTCTGTTTTCACTTTTGACCTCTTGCGGGTTTTCTTCCCATTTCATTGTATTTTGAGGGGAAATTGTTATAAATTATACTATAAATATTATTAAAATAGAAAACAACAGAAAAATTTAAACTTCTTTCACGTTCGAAGAAATAGCAAATAATTTTTTTCTTGAAAAATCAAACGTTTTCCATTTGTGAGCGCTGTCTGTCATCTTAGGTACACTTTACACATGCTAATATGTTGAAAAATCTATTTCTTCTTTGGTTATGAAATAAAATAAATGTCCTCATGTTCTCTTTTGAGTGTTAGTTGCCAGACATCTTAAGAACACCCTCTACACCAATATGGGTTCTAAAATTTATCCCTTTTTCACGTTATGAAATAAAAATAAATCACCATGTTCTGTTGCATTAGTTAATTTTCTATAATTTCAGTCACGACTTCACCACAATAGGTATTTGAAACAAGCCGCTTTAGATTTCACTATCGTTCTTACTAAAGATGTTGTTGTGGTAATAGTTGTTAAATATATATCAAATAGGATTTTTTCTACTTTTCAGCTTTTTATCTTGATTTCTCCTTTTTATTAATTAAAAAAATTCACCTTTTGTCACATTCTGCTCGTCCGAATAGACTGCTAGATACATATATTCCGCTCTTCTCTTGGGAGAAAACTAGTTAAGGGTGATGGCTAAATTACCAAGTTTTTAAGCAAACATTAGTCTCGAAAATTGTTCAACTGGGTGCTGAAGAAAAGTAGTTTATGAAACATATTTGAGACCCTTGATCTAGAGGAATAGAATTAAAGAAATTATATGAACTAATCAAAATAGCCTAGACAAAGATTCTACAATTGATAAAGGATTGAATAATGACAATGATTCACCTGAGTGTGTCATGCAAAATTCTCTCAGCGTAAAGGTATGATGACATGCTGGTAGCCTGTTTAAATATTAGAAGATGCTTCATAAAAACTGACTGTTGTAAACCATCTTCGAGTAGAAATACAGACGTTTCGCTTAACAATACATTAGAATGATTTCTGCAGGTGAATTACACAGTAATTTTGCAGAATCCATATATTTGCACTCGCATGCTTGTGTATAGATATAAGTAAACAAAATTGTTCTGTGATTGATTCAGTTTGAATCAATCTCAGTCTTTACTCATTTATCTATCATGATATCTCAATAATTTCCAATCTATCTACCTATCTATCTATCAGATATCATTTCTTCTTATCTAACTCATTTTATTATTACTCTCTGTCTTTCTCTTCTGATAAAACTGTTTGATTCTGTCCAGCTATTTACTGTATAAATACATTTCCCCCGATAGACTTTATAATCGATTCGGATCTATCTATCACAAACTTTTATAAACATATATAATTATTCTTCTATAAAGAGAACTTATAGATGCATGGGATGAATCGTCGGTGATGTTTCTGAGTTCATCAGGGGTTTCGTCAATTTCAAAATCAGACTCTTTAGCACAGTCGACTTTACTGGGATTGATTCATACCCAGCTTGCTTTCCAACAGCAACTATCCATAGGTTGGGCCGTTTTATCCAAAGTCACTCGTAGGATTTTTCCGCGTACACCATAAGGATTATGAAGATCATCTACTGTTATGTTAATCCTTGTCAAGGCCCTGTTGATCGAGTGCCATATATATATATATATATATATATATATATGTGTGTGTGTGTGTGTGTGTGTGTGTGTGTGTGTGTTAAAACAAACTAATAATTTTTAGGTAATAGTCCCCCTTTTCCCTTAAATATTATTACTGCTGTTTTCTACTAGGATGGCTTTGGTATTGCATAACCCACAAAAGTTGATATGCCATTATACAAAGAAAACATCTAACATTTGCAGAAGAATATATCTGCTCAAACGGTCACGATTTTAGTTGATATGCAATGTTCAGTATAACAGAATTTTAAAAAAGACGCATTGGACAATATCGAGGATATAATAGTAACATGCGAAGATAAATGGACTGAATATTTCCAGACGCTTACTCCAAATGGCTTTAACATCATGCTGAAGCACGCCTCTAAAATCAGTAGACTAGTTCATATACTTTGGTAATAAAATCTTATCAACTGAAAGGGATGTCAACTTACACATGAGTGAGGCATGGGCCGTTGCATTGAAATAGAATGGACAGATTTACGGTAACACATAAAAACACCGAAATGAACAAATGCTTGACCACAATAGTAACGGCTTATTTGAAACACACCCATCTTATGCTTAACATATCCCTCAAGGAGAGCTCAGTGCCAGGTGTCCTCAGTAGCAGAGATCATATAAAGATCGGTTGAAGACACTCGGATACCAGAAAAATATTTGCATTCAATGAATGGATATACAACGTCACCAATTTCCTTTTGTCACTTTTATTTATAGCAACGGAATTCTTCTATCATATCATATGAACTGTTTTTAAAACTAATTTTTAAACTTTTCTTCTCATAAACATTCTTCTGGCGATAACTTGAAATCAGTTCAAAATATATATAACTCCCCAAAAGATAGGTATCTGTCACATCAGTTTTGCTCCGCTCGCATAATGCAAAGCTCTTCGAACGAATCGAGCGCTCTGGCATCTGGTAGGGTATAAAATGTAAACAAACGAACGCTGCTGATGATGTTGCTACATAATACCTTATAATTCCTTAAGCTGACGTGACCGAGTGGTCTGATACTAAGTCTAACGTAAATTTGGGCGGGTTTCGATCCCAGTTTCAAGCATCCTACGTGTCTAGCCACACTGAAGAGTTGTGATACAATGAAACAGTCCGTTTGTGGATGACAATATATATATATATATATATATATATATATTAAAATGGGCAGGTCCATGAAGATATTTGTATTTTTTAAGGATTTATTTACTTATCATTATGAATAAATAAATCCTAAAAAAATACAAATCTCTTCGTAGACCTACTCATTTTAAAATATTTTCATTCTCTCTTTGGACATATAACAAAAAATTGTATATATATATATATATATATATATATATATATATATATATATATATATATATATGGAAAATAGTATAAACATATATTCAGAGTTAATAACTGACGTATGCCAATAGTACAACGTTGTAAAGACATGTATGGCAATGAAATGATGAAGCAGACAAATCATAATAGAATAGGACATTATGAAAAAAGCAAAAGCTCACAAAGGAAGTAATAATACGTGCAAATTGTGTCGAGAACATCCGAGAATATGTTATAAACAAATTGCTAAACAAAAGAAGATGCTTGATTTCTAAGTGTAGACATATTGATATATTTACTATGCGTTATTTAACATTTGATTAATTTCATTTTATACTCTTCCATTTAGACATACCAATATCTACCAATCTATCGATCGATTTATATATATATATATATATATATATATATATATATATATATATATATATATAAAGTCAGGTTTTACATATCGGTTTATCAATGCCTTTCCATATCTAGCTAGCTAGCAAGCTATCTTTCTTCCTTTCTTTCTTTCCTGTTTTGTTCATTAATATGTCTGTTTATCTACTTCACTCTTTCTCTCTCTCTCTCTCTCTCTATATATATATATATATATATATATATATATATATATATAAGTCTGCTTGCACATATCAATCTATAAATGCCTTTTCATATGTATCTATCTATCTATCTATCTATCTATCTATCTATCTATCTATCTATCAATTCAATATTTATCGATCTATGCATCTCACACTATGCAATATCTATCTATATTTATAATTCTATTAATATCTATCTATTTATCTATCTATCCCATTCTGTTCATTACGGTTAATATATCTTTTTTTCTACTTCTCCCCAATCCCTCTCTCTTTCTGAACAGAACGATAAAGATGGATTGATTGATAGATATGGAAAGGCATTGATAAATCGATATGTAAAAACTGACTTTATATACATATATATATATATATATATATATATATATATATCTTTGCCGTTCTGTTCATTACGGTTAATATATCTGCTTATCTACCTCTCTCTCTCTCTCTCTCTCTCTCTCTCTCTCTCTCTCTTTCACACACACACATTCACACACTCTCTCTGTATATATATATATATATATATATATATATATATATATATATATAAAGTCCGTTTGTCCATATTGATCCATCAATGCCTTTTCATATCTATCTATCTATCTCTCTATTTAATATTTATCGATCTATTTATCTGACACTATGCGATATCTATCTATATTTATAATTCTATTCATATCTATCTATCTATTTATTCTTAATACCTAACAGCCAAACCTTTGTTTTTCATAAGTAAATTTGCATGTGCCATCTTTATCGACAACGTGCTATATTTCCGCTATAGCTGAAGCTACCTCCTGCTCCTGGGGAAGAAGTGAATTCGTGGCAAGACATTATGGCGTCGGCCTCACATGGTTCAGTCGATAATTTAACGGTTGTATTAGTCGACATTAGAGGATGCCGCTGAGTACAGGCCGACGACGTCATCTCCGTTGCTATTCGGCTAAGTTTTGTATAGAGTACTATAAAGATTCCGTCTCACTGGAGACGCAAACATCACTCACCGGTCAAGACGAATTGACATTTACCCCCACTTTGCCTCTATTCACCGTTCAGCCAACAACCGTACCAGAGTGGACAAATTATTGAATTCCTTATAGAGTGTATCAATTTAAACCAGCAAACACTCTTCGCTTTGTTCGTTTACTCTTGACACTCAACAGAAAACGTTAAGTTTCAAGCCATTCGCTAAAGCAGAGCGAAGGATCCATCCATTCGTTTGTGATTCTGTAAATCAACCAATACACATCCCCACAAAAGAAACTTTCTTGATTTAGAGTATCTTACAATAATTTAATAAACCCCGGTAATATCACGGTATTATTGAAACTCGTCGTGATTACACTGTATTATTAAAATCCCGGTTAATTTTTACGGTGTCATTAAAATCCCTCATAATTACACTGTATTATTCAAATCCTTGGTAATATTACGGTGTTTTTAAAACTACTGGTAATTTCAATTATTACTGAAACATTTAGTAATTCATTGAAAAATTTGAAATTATACGATGTTGAAACCCCTTGTAATTTAAGTGTTATAAAGAACCTAGTAATTTCAAAGTGTTTTTGAAACCCTTATTAATTTTACGGGGTTATGGAAACACCTGGTGATATGACGTTATTATTGAAACCCCTGTTAATTTTATTATTTAATTGAAACCCCTGTTAATTTTATTATTTTATTGAAACCCCTGGTAATTTTACAATTTTATTAAAACCCCTGGTAATTTTACTATTTTATTAAAACCCTGGTAATTTTACTATTTTATTGAAATCCCTGGTAATTTTACTATTTTGATGAAACCCCTGGTAATTTCATTGAGTTATTCAAACCTCTGTTAATTTTGTGAAATTATTCAAACAGCTGGTAATTTTACGGTGTCATTAAAACCTCTGATAATTATACTATGATCTTGAAACCACTGGTATTTTTACTGTGTTATTAAAACCCCTGGTGATTTTTTTAATCTTGGTAATTTCATAGTGAAGAGAAATTGATTTTCATTGCGATGACCGATAAATAATTTTTTTTTTGGTGGGGGGGGTCTTCGTGGTGTAATGGTTAAAGCGATGAACTGCGAAATCGTAGTGAGTTCGAATTCCAGTCGCGCTATTATGTTCACTTTCTGAAAAATACCCTTAGGAAAGGTATGAACC
>OY757920.1:46430630-46435281 GCA_963585895.1 Sepioteuthis lessoniana | reverse complement strand
TAAAGTTTTAATGTTCTGAATTTTTCTAAAGAATGAATTCTCTTAATATTCTTTTGATTAGATAATGTTACATTAAACAACATAATGTCTTTGTTTTATAGTTTCTGATGAAAATTAACCTTTTTTTTATTTTTTTGGTTTAGATTATACATATATATATATATATATATATATATATACTCATTATCCATTTTTAGGTGACACCACTGTTTTGTATGAAAAAGAAGATAGATATAATGAAGTCTCTTTCAGATGCAACTAGGCTACAAACGTGACGTCTTGCAACCTATACACAGTAACTATTTAGTCACAATTCCACACAGCTTTGGTGATGACTCCAATCAGATAAACAACCACTTTTACCTTCGCTACAGTAAAAAGAAAAACTAAAGTGATCACTTGTCAGCTGACGCTGTTTTCGTCTTATAGTCACGCGTCATTGCAAAGTGCGAATCATTAATAATGAACCCGTGAATCTCAGCTCCCGCATCAAATGTTTCTTTGATTCATTTTTATTCGTGATTGCTGGCGTAGATATAGCAACGGATAAGTCGATATACATTAGACAGAGACAGAGGCGAAAAGTCGGTGGTCAGCCATTGAGTGAACGTCAATTCAAGAGCTGGGTTCAAATCATTTGAACTATCTTGTTCGTAAGTGAAATATTCGTATGCTTCGCTGTTTGAGAACATAACAAGACTCAAATTCTGGATCTTTTGGAATTTTGAAGTGATTCTTCGCTGATATTATCTCTCATGTCAACTCTGAACCGGTGTGGTAATACCTATTAGGGTCATTAGACCTTCTGTTAATGTAAACAGGCACAATATTGTACTTTATATGGTTGAAACGGTTTTTCCTAAGTTAATATATTGATTGATTGTCAGATTTTAATGGCATGTCAATCTGTCTTGCGCTACTTTATTCCTGTAGGTTAGAAAATAATATATGATAACTATATATATATATATATATATATATACACACACAGAGGATTCGATTATAACTACTTTATGCAGCTTGATCACTATTTGTAGCATATATATATATATATATATATATATATATATATATATATATATATAAACCCCTTAGAAATTGTCAGTGATATGTATATTTGTGTGAATATGCATATTCATCCCTGAAGATATATATGTATATATATATATATATATATATATATACAAGCTACCAATAATGAACATATATTTGTGATGAGTGGATTCATAATTTTATACACTCATTAGTATTTTTCAGTTGATATGCATATTTGTGTGAATATGCATATGTGTCTCTGGAAATATACATACAAACATATATATATATATATATATATATATATAATAAAAATTTGCAATATATGATATAAAAATTTGCCCTCGCGTTAATTATATATATATATATATATAATTAACGTGAGAGTAAATTTTTAATTAGAAGACGAGCATCATTTTTTAATGTGCTCAATGCCGTCTAAAAGCAAAAACAAGTGAGATCTTCTCACCCCTACCGTTGCAACTGCTTGACGATTAAGTTCATGTGGCTATCTAGTTGGGAAGAAAGCTACAATCCTCATATCTTGTAAGATATTTTAATATTTTATAATTTGAATAGTGTGATAATTGCACTCCCTTTTTGACTATAAGGCCATGTAATAATCTTATCTAATATTTACTACAGTGCTCTCTACTTTAAAGAGCAATGTTAATGTCACAATAATCCAATAATAGAATATAAAGAATAATTTCAAGATATGAAATTATACCACTAAACTATCGAGTTTTCACGAAAACGAACTTCAGGTGAGCCTATTAGATACCTATTAAATTCATTTAGATTCTATTGAATGTATAGTGTTCGCAATGTCCGATGCAATGTTTCAATCAAGTGCTTCAATAAAGCGCCATATTATGGAGTAGATATTTAGTTTTAAGACGACATTCTGAAAGTAATTCTGATGCTTTATTTAAAAGATTCCAAACATAAGGAAGATTCTTTATGAAATTTTTCTCCCGAACACAATTTGCATTTTTGTATGCCTCATTGCATGCATACGCTCTCTTTAATGTAAACTATTTAAATTATGGTTCTTTACCATATTTTCTTTCTGCACCCAAATATATTTAGACTCTCTGGTAGTATTGGAGTAGCGTTTATTCTTGAAGAAATTTTCGTGATTATTGCATCTTTCCTTTTAACGTGATATCCTGTCTTTTATTATCTCTTAACGTGGTTTGGTAACGCACATATTATATCAAGCATTTGTTTTCCAATGGGCACTCACACGATGTATGTTAGTACTAAGGATTCATTTCATTATCTTGCCTTTTTCTTCCCCCAAATCTTTATAAATAATTCTCTGATTATGCTTTGGTATTATTCTATGCAGATTTTGCAATTTTGTATACAATTTTTATTAAATATTTTGTGTAGTTTATTTTTTTCCGATAAATATTTATCCAACATTTCTTTTTAATTCACGCTTTAGTTTTTACTGCTTTATTAAACAAGATTGTATTTTCACCTCTTCGGTTTATTTTTATTCGTCTTCTGATTATTAATAATAAGAGTGGTCTCATTCTAACTTCTTCTCTTTAAGGCAATTTCGTATTCTCCCTTCGTCTGTTGAAAGAATTCTGTTTGTAGAGTTCACAGATATCTAAGGCTCACTGACATCGCCATTTATTTAAATATGGTTGGAGAGTGCTTAAACAATGTTTTAATGCAAATTGAAATGCTCTTTTGCTTTCTCAACGAGTCTTCTTTTTCTGAAGTAAATGTTACATCCAAATCATTGACTTGTTTCATGTTTGTTTTTATTTCAGTTATAAATGCTTCCTCTTTTAATTACTTTATTACCTTTATTGATCTTTTTTTTATCTTAAATAACCAATAATCCTTCGTCTTTGTACACTTCTGTGGTTTCCTTGTTTACTATCTCGTACATTTTACACAATAAATATATTCCAATTAACTCCATCAAAACTTTCGATTGAAACGTCAAAATTTCTAAGCTGGTTTCTTTTTACCAAGATAAAATCCATGTAGAATAATTGACTTCTACCCGTACATATATATGTGGGAGTAAGAGAGAGAAAGAGAGAGAGAGAGGGAGGGAGGGAGGGAGAAAGAGAGAGAGAGAAAGAAAGATAGAGAGAGAGAGAAAGAGGGAGAAAGAGAGAGAGAGAGGGAGAGAGAGAAAGAGAGGGCGGGAGAAAGAAAGAAAGAAAGAGAGAGAAAGATAGAGTGGGAGAAAGAGAGAGAGAGAGGGAGAAAGAGATAGAGAGAAATAGAGAGAGAGAAAAAAAGAGAGAGAAAGATAGATAGAGAGGGAGAGAAAGAGAGAGGGAAAAATAGAGAGGGAGAAAGAGAGAGAGAGAGAGATAGGTGTCTTAGATATTTTAACATTCAGATATATTGAATATTTAATCAAAAAGTTATGAGTGGATTCAAATATTTTCTTGACTGAGACAGAGCCCCCTTCTTAATAGTGCTTTATCCGGATTTGCCTGGGCGTCATGTGATTAGTATACGCAGAGGTTATGAAAAAACAATTGGAAATTAAAGAGAAAAGAAATTCATTTAAAGCATCGATGTACCACATTGCTGGGGGTACTTTTTTTATTGCTTCTTTGTGGCATATTAATTGTGAAAGAATCTGTTTTAACAATTGCAACAACCTTCCTTCTGACGATGAACTAAAGTGAAAATAGGCTCTAAACAATTAAAAGATATTTTTGTATTTCTTATCATTTGATTGGCTGGTTGCTTGGGTGGTTGGTTTTACAGTATGTCAACCTATATTGAGTTATTTCATGTCAATGTTAGTCTTTTGCAAGCAGTTATAAAATAAAAAGTAAAAAGTAAAGTTGGCGTCTGTAGTCAAGGGCGACCAGGAGGCTCTCTTTTCCATAGCAACTACACCGAGGTGTAGAGTGGGGGGCGGCTACTCATTTCCCTGGATTGCTCCACTTTACCCTTGATCCATACTTTATAATCCTGAGTGTTAAGCAAAGAGAGATCAAATTTTTTAGCCTTTGGTGTGACTCGACCTCAGGCCATTGGCGAACACTCAAACAAATATGCTAATGGAAGGGAAACGGTTAGGATGGTTGCCTTCCAAGCATTTATAGTTTCAAGTAACTATTCCTATTAAATAATTATTGCTGTTTCTTTGCACATTGCCATATGGTTTCAAATACTTGTATATAATATCAATAATTTTGACCCAGAGATGGGACATTAACGAGTAGTTCCCCTCAGAATCAGAGAGAGCTTAGGAATAATGGCCACGAAAAGGAGACTCCACACATCCCAAAGATTCGTAATTGGGAGACATCACTGAATGAAGTTTATTATCATACAAAGGCCACCTTTTCTGTTTGGGAGGCCTTACCCATTGCAGTGGATCCAGCGTGCGTATTCTAGGCTATTTAGATCATCTTATATATGTATACATATATATATATACATATATATGTGTGTGTGTGTGTGTGTGTGTGTGTGTGTGTGTGTGTGTGTGTGTGTGTGTGTGTATTCTTAGACTTTTTCTTCATCGATTGACTTTGCGGACCCTAGAAACAACCCCATTCGAAAACCATACTTACAACACACCTTGTGTTGTAATAACACATACAATACCATACCCCTT